>JAJDFE020000083.1:0-19860 GCA_021527465.2 Geoglossum glabrum
GTGCGGCCTAGTGTTGATAACTCTATTGAGGAAAAGCCGTGTAACGACAGATCAAATTGGATATGTGGAGGGCCCCTAGACGACCGAATCGCTCGCAGGAGAAACTCCGCGATTGGTCCTGAACCGCTTGCATTCCGAAAAAGGTAATGTGCATCCTCAAGTTTGGTCACGCCAAGAGATATGAGAACGTCAGCCAATTCCTCTAGGACACCGGTCTCCTGCGGGGATATTGAGGGGTCAAACGCGTGTGGCAGAATCGTAGACAAGACGCCGGTTGTGTGAATGGCCACAAGATTGTACTTTGACGATGTAGCAATCTGCTTAAGGGCTAGTAGAACGGATAGGGGCGTGATTTTCAGCGAAGATTCAGATGTAATGCCGTATCGTGGCAAGGCCAGCCACAGGTTAACAACCGTTGGTATAATTTCCGGGTTGCATAATAGTATCTTGTCCCCCAGGCAATTGCGCAACCTCTCGTTTACGTGTTCGATCGTGTTCGCATCATGCAATGGAGTCTCGGTGAGCCCGCCAAGGAGTCCAGCCTTGCCTCCATCTTCAAGTCGGTGATGAGCACCGTGAGGGGTTGTTTGCTTGCCTGAAAGGTACCTCCTAATGCTTCCAAACATTGGTACCAACGTCTCATCTGCCAAAGCAAAAGCAAAGAGGCAACCAAATAGATTTTCTTCACGACTCTCGTCATTTGGGCTCGCTTCTGCAGCGACACCAGCAACGCCCGTACTGGCAATAGCTTGTTCTAGTGCTGACCACCCTCCGCCTTCTACTCGCCTTGCAAAATATCTCCGATTTCCCCAGTGCCCTCGCAAAGCCTCCGCAAGTACCCCTAACGTAGCCCTGATTAGCTCAAAGAACTGGACCTTGCTCTCCCCAGAAAGTTTGCTGGGGTCATAGAAACCGGAAACGGATCGCAAGGTAGTGAGCAGGGCTCGAAAGCCATGTAAGTGCCTGAAGGCATCTTTTGCCTTTCCTTGTTGATCTGACTCTATGAGGAGCTGGCGGATACGGTGGAGGGTTTGCGATTGTGCCTGAAGGCCATCGAGTGCGTGCACCCCCGGCGGTTGTTGGAGTGCCCTCACGAGTGGCTCGAGCTCGGCCGTTAGGGCTATACTTATGGGTGACGTCGAGGCCGTAGTAGATGACCGATGGCGGCGTGGAAGAGTCGCCATTATGGCCGTGTCACTATGGGTTTTCTCGCGTCAAGCTCTGTCATCGAGCTGAGAGCTCACCTACCCGTCTTGATCACCAAATGCAGAGGATGGGTCTGCGGGCGTTGCGAAAGTGGGTTGACCATCAGTGGTTAGAGGCGTGAGGGGAAAATAGAGGGAGAATTAGGATTCATGGCAAGTGGCACCTATTAAGACCAATTTGGGGTTGCAATTATAGAGAATATCTCCAGCTCGAACACCTCTCCGCGCCTATTCGTTCGTATTCTTACTAAGCACGTAGCGCCGACAAATTATACCCTTCCGACTGGCCGCTTTGGCTTCTAACCACAGGGCACCCGGTGTGGCACTGCGTATATACGCAAATACAAATCGCCAACTGCTCAGAAACACGCGTGGGCAGGTGTTAGAGAGGCAGCAATGAAAGGATGTTTCTGGCCGCCTATCGCGAACGATTGATATGGAAGAATGCCAAGCGCCGCGCTAAGCTCTCTTTGTTCTGAGCGCTGCGCATTACTCCGTGCGGCGTTGCTCCTGTCACACTTCCACGGTCCGCTAGTGACTGAGCCCCGTGATTAAGCGTGGGTGAATCCGGTTGGTAAATGGTTCCCCAGCCTTCCGGTCTGACGAAACAGTATAACCCCATTCCTGAAGCTCTCTCATCTCTTCAACCATACCATCCCTCTTCTCTCATCTCATCATCTCTTCTTCCCTTTCCGCCTTTTCTTTTACAGTTGTTCCCGCCGCTACAGATAGACGCGGAGTTCTATCGACAGCTTTACTATGAGATCTTTTCTCGCTCTTTCGTTGTTACCGCTGCTTGCGTCAACGACACCGGTCTTTAACGTGGGCACCATCCACAATGAAGTCGCGCCCATCCTTTCATCATCACACTCAAAGGAGATTCCTGGCTCGTATATAATCGTCTTCAAGAAGCATGTAACAGCGGATTCTGCCCTCGAACATCACGCCTGGGTACAAGACCTGCATCTCAGCGCCGAGAACACCAGGACAGAGCTTCGAAAGCGATCAAACTCGTTCTTAAAGTTAGACATATTCGAGGGGCTCAAGCATACCTACAATATCGCTGGTGGTTTACTGGGGTATTCTGGCAATTTCGGTGAAGAGGTTATCGAGCAAGTCCGGAGACATCCAGATGTGAGTTGTTCCTTTACTAGAGGCCGACCTTCGCATTCATGAATACTAGGCATGTAATTTCTGCTACTCATATCCTGATCACTGTGGTTGAGCAATCCCAACCTCGGGATAAATAGTCCTGCATCTCGTATCTTGGTTTTGGTCTGGAGATAAGGCGCCCTTGCCTAATATGTACACGTGATCATATATCGGGCGGGCTTCCTTACAGATTTACCGTTGCACTAAAATATGGCTCTTAATATGCCTATGAATGCTGACTTCGTTTTTAGGTCGACTACATCGAGAAGGATTCTATCGTCCATACCATGTCGGATGATGGTACTGTGACTGAGAAGAATGCGCCTTGGGGTCTTGCTCGGGTGTCACACCGAGACCAACTAGGCTTTGGCAACTTCAACCAATATCTATACTCCGCTGATGGCGGTGAAGGTGTGGATGTGTACATTGTCGATACTGGTACGAATATTGAGCATGTTGATTTTGAGGGTCGGGCTAGTTGGGGAAAAACCATCCCAACTGACGACGAAGACGTTGATGGCAATGGCCATGGAACTCACTGCTCTGGAACCGTTGCCGGCAAGAAATACGGTGTCGCCAAGAAGGCCAACATCATCGCCGTCAAAGTCCTCAGGTCTAATGGTTCAGGCACTATGTCTGACGTCGTGAAAGGTGTCGAGTACGCCGCCGAGAGCCATGCAAAGAAAGTCAGTGCCGCGAAGGCTGGTACGGGAAAGAAGGGTTTCAAGGGTAGCGCCGCCAACATGAGCCTTGGCGGAGGGAAGTCCATTACACTCGATCTCGCTGTCAATGCAGCCGTCAATGCCGGTATTCACTTCGCCGTCGCGGCCGGCAACGATAACGCAGATTCTTGCAATTACTCCCCTGCTGCTGCCGCTGATGCTGTCACCGTCGGTGCTTCAACTCTTGGTGACGAGCGCGCTTACTTTTCAAATTATGGCAAGTGTAACGACATCTTCGCACCAGGTCTTAACATTCAATCCACTTGGATCGGTAGTAAATATGCTGTCAACACTATCTCCGGTACCTCGATGGCTTCGCCGCACGTTGCTGGTCTCTTGGCCTACTTCCTCTCCTTGCAGCCCTCGCAAGACTCTGCGTACGCTGTGGCGGACATTACTCCGAAGAAGCTGAAGAAGAACCTCATTAATATTGCGACCCCAGGTTGCTTGAGTGATGTCCCTAGCGACACTGCGAATGTGAGTAGATTCCTTGCTCCAATATTGTGAACCCTGCCTCGTCACTAACGGAAGTTATAGATTCTTGCATGGAATGGTGGCGGATCTTCCAACTACACCGAGATCATCCATGAGGGCATGAAGTATGCTACCGACAACGCTCGCAAGAACCGTGTAGTCATTGATCTGGAAGACAAGATCATTCACGGTTCGGAGAAGTTCGTGAAGGCATCCGAGAAGGTTGCTGAGGAGATTGAAGACTTCGTTGATGGGAAGCTCAAGGGCTTCTTCGAAGAAGTTAGGAGGACCATGGACGCATAGAACCTCACCCTAACAAGCAATCGTCTCAATAGACTCTAAATTGGAACCACGGCCACCACGATTCCTGTTTGATCAATTTGATTTTCGTATCTATTCGGTGCTTATATGCATTTGTCAGGGTTCATTGGTGGACTGGCACTTGTTTGCTTTCATTTGAATACATGGGTTGATTTTCCTCTGGCCGCCGTTGAGATTGTGCGACTGTTTTACTCTGTAACTAAGTGCCTGTTGACTCAATCAAATTTGCGTCTTCCACTGACCTACTTAGGCCTAAGCGTCTGTATCCAAGCTGCCCCAATTTGGAGGGACTAGAATCCTTCTCTTTATTTAGATTTCGCAAATTTCCTGGATCGCAACTGCTGTTTGCATTTTGTAAGTCGCTGAAAGTCGGCTAAGCTATCGTTCCTCCCGTTTTACTCCTTTTTTTTTGTTATACTCCCGGCCCGTGGTAGTCTTCGTTAACGTTGATCAGCGCTACCTAACTTTCCCGAGCCCCTCGATCTACGAAAGCGTGATAGTGAGGCCGTAACAGGTCTCTAAGACGCTCAAGCCCTTAGTGATCATGTTGTCCCGAGCGGCCAGTAACGCCTCGGCCAGGCTCAGGCGCGCCAGGTCCTCAGCATCTACCAGCGGTAGCCAGCATAGTCCCTCAAAACCGGATTACATTGACCCCGAGGTTGCTCGACAGCACGCTCTAGCTGCAGCTTCTTATGCCTTTCAGCGGGCTAACGAACGCGGTGCTGTTGGAGTCGGTGGTTTAAACGGGTTATCCAGGGTTAATAGCAATGCAAGCACTCGTCTAGCACGTGGGAGACCGTTATCAAGACAACAGAGTGTGAAATTTGCTGGAAGATTGGCCGAAGAGAGGCGTCATTCTATCAGGAGCCGTGACCGTTTGGGCGTGGTACGCGCGAAGAGTGAGTCGACCTTGTCAGCCCACGGCCAGAAACGAAACGATGCGTCTCTTCAACGACAGAGGAGCATTGCTATGTCCGTTGCTCCTGAGGATGAACACTGTACGCCAGAGGATGATATTGCTTCGACACCTTCGTCATATCGCAAGCTTCGCAAGGCGAAATCAATGTTTAGTCCCAGAAAGCACGCAGCCGGTACCTATGGCTATGGAACACCGGAAAGCGGATACAGTTCGAGAATGCGAAACACGGGGAGTGTGGCTGGAAACGGAGATCAGCTGGCTCTAGGAGAAGTGACCCTGAAAGCACCGCGGTCAATGTCTTTTCTCCGTGGTGGACGCGAGTACATTCCTCATTCTACTCGGGGGGGCCATAGTGCTGCTGTCCAGATGGCACGCAGACAGTACTTCGAGCAGTTGGAAAACCAAAGACTGAAAGCACGTCAGTCTTTTGTGCTTTCGTCGACGGCCCGCCGCCAGCAAAAGGCTTTTCGGAAGACGGTTCGAACTACCAGCCAAGTAAGCTATGGGAGTGGCATCTCATCTTCCGATCAGCAGACAAGGCTAGCCAGAAGTACGCCAGCTAAGGGCAGAAGATTCAGTGCTAAGGCCCGCAATCTCTCGCTCACTATCAAGGAAACCTTCAAGCGAGTCTTTCATCGGTCCTCAGAGAGCCGAGACAACGTCCCGATTCAACAAGTTGATGCTACCCGTCGGCACTTTTTTGTTTCGTCAGATGCTGATACTCACGAAGGTTACGGGGACACTCCGTTGCGGCTGGAAGAGACTATCTCTCGTGTATCATCTCGCGTGCCCTCGGTCCAAGTTGTGCCATCTGACATACAGCTAAAATCTCAGGCTGGCAGCATTCGCAGCGTCCACAGCGAAGGCGAGCGCAATGATACTGTATCGTGCGTTGCTAGTCCAAACAATTCTACAACGGCCAGCAGTTGGGCGACTTGCCAAGCCGATGAGAGAAAACGACTGTCTATCATTCAAGAAAATGGAGGAAGCATGCAAAACCCATCTTCTACAGGCGTGACTGGCGGCTATACAGCCTTCCATCGGCCGATGCGCACTGCCGATGGTGTCCCTAGCCCTGTCGACAGCCAGCGTGTCTACTCAGCACTCATGAAGAGGATAGATAAGAACCGGCTCATAATGAAACAAGGGAAAGAAAGCCACGTGCAGATCCACGACTACGCCGACCCTACTATAACCGCACTAACACATCGGACGAGCTCTAACTCTACCCAGCGAAAGCCTGCGACTATTAGACAAATTTCGGTGGATAGCGACGATGAGTCTCGTGTAGGAGTCAGAGTGACGAAATCAGTGATATTCCGTCCGCTGCCGGCGGATGATGTTTTTTCGCCTGGAAGACTGGCTGGAACCTCACGAGTCTCCCGCAGCCGCCAGGCCAGCGGAAGCAGTCGAGAAGAGGCAGCGTCGCGGCGGACAAGCCTCAATTACTTCCAAGTGGCGGATGGGTCTGGCAACGAAACCATTCTTACACCGCAGGAGGCGGCTAACCTCAACGAAAAAATGAGATCTGGAAGGGGGCATGTACTCCGTGAAGCTCGGTCAACGTTCTTTCCTAGTCTCAGTGGACCGCATATCACAGCACCTAGTCCATACAAGCGTGCCCTTGGCGGCCTTTGTTCTGAGAATGAGAGAATTGCCATGGATCTGGCTGGGACTACATATGCTCTACAAAAACTACGGAAGATATCTGAAGGCAGTGTCCCTCAAAGACAAGGTAGTGTTGCTGGTTGTAGTAGCGTATACTCGAGGACTACTAGTGGTGGTACACCGAAACCGGAGGATAACAATGTATTCCACGGGCGGAGAGAGCCATCCGAAACGGGAACAGCGATTATCACCAAGGATCACATTTCTAAGAGCACGGGCGGCTTTGTGCGCAAGCCTACAAATCCATCGTTAAAACATAGCAGCGAGTGGAAGTCTTGGATGTCATCTGAGATCGCGGGTTTGGATCAGCAGAACAAGGAAAGGGGCGGTGATCTAAAAGCTATGGGTCACCAGCGTGAAGGTGCTCAGATTGATGGGGATGACACGCAGATTGGACCCGGTGAGGAAAATCCCTCTCGGCGGACATCACAGCTGCTCCCCCTGTCTACTGTTCATGGGAACGTGGTGATTAGAACGCTTCCTAGATATAAAGTTCCTTCAGGGGTTGTTACTCCTCTTATTGATATTGGATCGCCGGAGCCGATGCCTCAACAGCACGGCCCTAGCGTTCGTCCAATTTCGTCAATGTCTACACTGTCAGGCCGGACGTATGTCGCGAATAATTCCGTGACGGGACGTCTTAGCTCTGCCAATCGGCGCGATAGGCTGCGCACCAGATCGACGGTTGATATCCGGTCGGCGTATAGTCCACTGAGAACTCGAGCTTTTGCTGGGGAGCGGGAGATGGCGGCCCCAGGACTGGGGGAGTCCCTGGATGCCGGGTTTGGAAGGAATGAGAACAATAATCCTGTGAGTGGTGGAGAAGAGGGATTTGAGGACGTACGCGGAACGGGGCTTATAGGCCCGAGTATGGTGAGATCGGGCGTTGGTGGGGTTGTGGGGAGTCAGAGAATGGTGGACTTGTTTTTGAGTAGTCGGAGGAGGAGGATTAGGGGGAGCGATGGGAGTGGGAAGAATGCATTTCTATGATTCCTCTCTTTTATTGTTTGGGAGGGGATGTAAAGGTAGGTTAGTTTTTTATTTTATAGGTGGCATGCGACCCGGGCGAGAGAAACTCTCTTATTTTTGCTGTTTGGTTGTTGGGTACGGAATGCGTTTTGGGGGATTGGAAATGACGGTTCTTTACCTTGTATGGTATAGACTTTTTATTAGCCTTGAGAGTATTTGTAGGCTGTTAGGCTGGAATTGGAAGGTTTGCTGACTGCCTTTGGGGAGCTGATTAGTGCTAGTATTGTATCCAAGGTATTGCTTCCCCATGCCGTGCTCTCATGTTCTCCAGTACGTACGCCATTGCTATTGATGGGATACCCAATGTTTACACATTTCCCAGTGAGGAAAGGTATAACCCTGGATTACCCGTCGCCTCGCGATCATAACACCACGACCCACCACAAAAACCGCAAGTCATGCCCGCAAGCGCCCCAACCCTGCGCATCGTCGAACCGCCACAGAAAAACACAAGACGCAGGCAGGATAGAAAAACTCGTGTCTTCGAGCAGCCGTGAAAAATGCCGAAACGCCCCGTCCACCTCCTCGGCACAACCCTCGAAGGTGGCGGCCAACTCCTCCGCAACGCACTTGCGCTCTCATCTCTGACCAGGACTCCAATTCACATATCATCCATCCGAGGTAATCGTAGGGGCGGTGGGGGGCTTAAGGCCCAGCATCTCAGCGGGTTATTGTGGCTGGCGCAGGCAACCGGGGCGGTGGTCGAGGGGGCAGCGAGGAAGTCGAAAGAGGTGGTTTTCCGGCCTAGTGATGGGGTTAGGTTAGATTTTGGAGATACACAAGGGGGCAGGTCAGCCAGGATCGACGTGGGGAGTCTGGGGAGTGTATTTCTGGTGTTACAGGCAGTTTTGCCAGTGCTGGTGTTTGGCGGCTGTTGTTGTCCCGGGCAGGGACCGATATCATTGACCATCACCGGCGGAACAACAGTGTCTTACGCGCCCTCTTACGAATACGCTAGACAAGTCCTCCTCCCGACCCTCTCGCGCATCGGCCTCCCGCCCATCACTCTCTCTCCTGCAAAACACAACCCCGCTACGGGACTCAACGAGGTTACGTTTACAATCACCCCGCTGGAGCAGGGCGCGACGCTACCGGCGTTTGAGATTGCCTCGAGGGGGGAGATAGACCGGGTCGACGTCACCGTTGAAGCAAGATCGCAAGACATACGAGAAGCAGTCATTGAGAAAATCTACCAAGATCTCCAGACCCTAGGCTTCCCAAAAATCCAAACCCTCGTCGACCCCACCACCACCAACGAAGACGACGACGACGAAACCCTCCCCCCAAACTCCGCCCCAAACACCCTCCACATCCTCCTAACCCTCCATACCACCACATCATGCACCCTCGCCGCATCAGCCCTACAAATCCTGTCCTCCAAAAATCCCCCCAAGATATCCACCCTCCGCCACCTCGCCTCCGACGCCGCAAGGGCCCTCTGGCGCGAGTGGGACCGGGGCGCCTGCGTCGACCGCTATATGCAGGATCAGCTGGTGGTTTTTCAGGCCTTGGCTACCGGCCGCTGTAGGCTCGTTGCCGCGGAAGAGGAAGGCTCGCTGCATACGCAGACGGCTAGGTGGGTGGCGGCGAGGATGTTGGGGGTGGAGTGGGATGGGGGAGGAGGGGAGTGCGAGGGGGCTGGGTGGAGGGCCGGGGAGACCTGGGCTAATAATAGAAAGAACGATCCGCGGCGGGATGCATTAGCAGATGATGAGGTTGAGGAGTTGGAGACATCTTAGAATCTAGATATTAGATGATAATGGCGGGGTGATATGATAGGTGATGACCCTTTCATTTCCCTCTTCCCTCGCCCTCCCCCCAACCCAAAAAAAAATAAAAAATGGTTTTAGAGCACCTATTCATACAGAGTAACTAGTTGACTAGTTTTAATTTCCTCCTCCCCTTCCCCCCTAGGTAATTCAATTCATTTCACCCGTGTAGCTCATTGTCGCAGAACAGAATGGAGGGGGAAAAAAAAAAATAAGAAATAAATGCAGAAATGCTATCAATAGTTTAAAAAAAAAAAAAAAAAAAAAAGAAAAGTGCACCCAGTTTACAAGACAAAGAAAATGAACAGCCGCCAAAACTCCCTACCAACCCCTCCACCTCATCTACAGGAACCCTTTGCTATTGCTCGCCTTCCTCTGTGGTATCGTAATACTCCCAATACTCGCTCTCTTCCCTCCCAATCCTATACTATGCACTCCACCGCCACTCCCACCCTCTTCACTCTCTCTCTCTCCGGAGCCATCCTCTCCACTCACCTCACTCAGCGCCGCAAGGGTATTACTCCTCGATGCACCATTTCTTTCAAGCCTCAACTGTTTCCAACCTTCCAATTCGCGCTCTAGGCGCAATGCATTTTCCTTCTCCTCTCTGAGCTCGCGCTCTGCCCGTCGTGCGGCTAATTGGTTGGTTGAGTCTGAGCTCTGAAGTTCCTCGATGGTTTGGAGGAGGCGGTCGACTTTATCGCGGGACTTGTTGATTTCTTCCTCGAGCTGAGCATTGATCTTGTCGCGGCGCTCAATTTGTGATTGGAGATCGCGAACCGTCCTATCGACATTGCGGACTGAGCGCTGGGACTTGTTGCGCTCTGATTCCTGCTCTTCCAGCGTTTTCTCTAGCTGTACGATTAAAAAAAAAAACACGTTAGCATCTCAATCCCTATCTAACATGACAGGTCAATTTACCTCTTGTATTCTCCCATGTAGGAACCTCACATCCTGCGAAGCAGATGAATAGCTCTTGGTCTCTAGATCCACAAGTTTGAGCTGCAAGTCTTTCAGTGATTTTTCAAGGTGTGCCTTTTCTTTGTGAAGTTGCACATTCGTCTCCCTCTCAGCAACAATATCCTTCTGAATCTCCGATGCCAATGCTTCGGCCCGCCTCATCTTCCCAACGGCCGCGGATGCGATATCTTCCTGTTGAACAAGTTGGGACTTCAACTCCAACAGCTGGCGGTCCATACCTGCTGCATTGCGCATGGAAGGGCTCTCTCCTCGGGCAAGGTCTTCAAGGCGGTCACCAGCCTCGGTCAAGCGGGCTTCAAGACCTCGTTTTTCCTTCTGCAGCATATCTCGCTCCGCGGCCATGTCATCGACGGAAGTGCGCAGCTGGCGAACCTGGGAAAGCAATGAAACAATCTTGCTTTGAGCTTCATTGTGGGCATTGACTGCTTCGTCACGCGAATTCGACACGTCCTGAAGTGTCATTTCCAGTCGAGACTTCTCTTTGGCCCACGTCGAACTATTCAAGACTTCGTCATCCCACTTCGATCGAAGGTCCTCAAGTTCTTCCCGGAGACGAGTGTTTTCCGTCCGGACATAGATGACGTTTTCCCGTTCAATCTCTAGTTCGTTGGTCAAGGAAGAGAACTCGCTCTGGTATTTCTTCCTCGTCTGCTCCAGCGAAGTTTCCTTGTCTTCGATATCCATCGCCCTCTGGCTCCGATAATCCTCGAGTTCATGCTGCAAACGTTTCTTGGCCTGGAGTGCACCGGCAAGGTCTGCGGACAGGTCCTCCACTTTTTCTTCGTAGCGTTGATTTTGGCGTTGCAAGTCTTCGACTAAGCCGTCCATCTGTTTCCTCTCTGCCATAATAACTGCACAAGTCTCTTCTGCTTCTCTGGCCTGGCTCTTTGCAAACTGTTCAGCTCTGGACGCTTTGAGAACCGCAATCTCAGCCTGTTCAAGTTTTCCAAAATACTCATCCGCCCGCCCCTTATACAGGTTTAAGCTAGATGTAACATCTGCAAGCTTCGAGGCCTCCGCATCGAGCCTTATCTGCAGATCTGCAAATTCTTGTAGCAATTGCCCCCGACTTGCAGCATCCTGCTCTCTAGCTAGTGTGAGCTCTTGAACTTCTAACCTGGCATCCTTGAGGTCGACGTCCAAGGCAGATTTTGCTTGCTTCAGACTGTCAAAGTGCGCTTTTGCTTCTGTTAGTTCTGCTACTGTGTTGTTATGGACCTGTAAAAGCGATCTGCGCGAGTGCTCTTGCGAGTTCAACAGGTCGTATAGTTCTTCGTGCGATCTAGTCTGTACGTCGCGAAGAGACAGCTCACCGGATTGTATGCACTTTTCAAGAGCAGAGACTTTCTTGGCAGAGTCATCGAGCATATCGTGAAGCCGGTTATTCTCGCGCTCCAACTTCTGCACGCGCCTGACAGAGGGACTTTCATCTTGCCACATATCGCGAATTGGCGTTGCTCGATCAAGCTGGCTCTGTAGATGCCGGTTCTGCATCTCAGTCATCTGAAGTTGGTTCTGCACTAGGTCTAATTGAGCTGCAAGGTCCATTCTCTTCTGATAGCTGATCGTATCAACGGTTCGGTCAGAGCGGCCCGAGTCCTGGGTGGTCGTTGTCCCGCTGCTGATATGCCGACGTGCTGGAGTCGAGGTGCTAGAGTACGGCTTCACATCTAGTGTGGATCGGAAGTGCTTCGGTGAGCGAGTGGTGGGGATATTGTTCTGGTTTAGTTCTTCTAGAAGCGCCCGCTTTGATGATGAATGCTTCTCGTCCATCTCTGATAGTTCGTCTTCGTAACGTCGCCGAAGGTCCGCCAGGTGCGCCTCGGCACGAGTGCATTTCTCAGTAGAGATGCGTAGGGCTTGTTGAGAAGCCTCCAGCTTTTGTGCAAGATCAATACTTTTTGAAAGCGAGCGTCGCCCGGCCTCCCATGTCTTGGGAACTTCGGCATCAGGATCAAAGACTTTTTGCAGCATCAGAAGTTGATTGTGGCAATCGGTCAGCTCACTATTGGTTTGGTCAAGGGTAGACTGGAGCTTCCGAGTATTGGCCTGCGCCTGAGTTTTCAATTGCCTTTCGGTCTCAAGGTTACGATTTGCTTCTGCCAACTGGATGTTGAAAGCCGAAGAAGCCTTCTCTGCGGCCCGGCTGGTCTTGTGCTCTCGGGCAATCTCATGGTTCAAATCTTCCAAGCTGAGTGCGAGCTTCTCCTTTTGCTTCTCCAGAGACGTTATCGAGAGCTGAGCATCGCCAAGTTGACGCAGAAGCTTCTTGTTTTCCTCTTCGGCCCTATGCTTTTCAGTCTGGAGGGCAATAAGCTTCGATCGGTGAGTCTCTCCGGCCCTCGAGTTTGACCTCGCGATATCAAGATTCTTTTGCTGGATTTTATTAAGTAGCGCCCTATTGTCATTCTCCGAAGCGGTAAGGCGACCTTTAATTGTCACAATCTCCCTCTCAAGCCGCTCCTTGTCGTTGTCATGGCGAAGCTTAAAGTTGTCAGAATCAGCAATGACCCGATTCAGCCGTTGGATTTCAGATGAGAGTCTAGTCCTTTCAGTCTCGGACTCCTCTAGCAGCTTTTCTCTTGCGTCCAAGTCCTTCCTAAGGCTAGCTTGCCTTTCATTTGCTTGTCGAGAAACGCTCCTCTCGATGGCAGCCTCTGTCTCAAGCCGTAACCTCTCAGTTTCAGTAAACCGCTCCCGGAGCTTCCTAAGCTCCATCTGGATATCTTTGCGATCCTTTTCAGCAGCAGCCCGAGCTTCGACAGCCCGACGAAGGGTATCCTGCTGTACGTAAAGCTCTTTTTCAATAATAATCTTAGACTCATTCAAGACTCCGTAGTCGCGTTCTAGTGTGGCATACTTGTGTTCTCCAAGAAGCTGAACGTCATCACGGGACTGCCGCTCTCTGCTTAACTCCGTTTGAACCTGGAAAAGTTGTTCCTTGAGATCCTTAATCTGGTCGTCCAGCATCTTTCGCCCCTGTCCAGATTTCGCGTCCTCGGAGATCTTAGTCTCTAGAAGTCTCTTTGCGTCAGCTGCCTCACGCTCGAGTTGTGACTTTTGAGATTTCATCGCGTCCATCTCGGCTTGGACCTCACGGAGCCGGCTCTGGATAGAGTCATGCTTTGAAGACAACGTCTGTCTTTCATCATCGAATGTCCGTCTATCAAGCTCAAATTTCTTCAAGTCAGCCCGCAGGATAGACAGTTCACTCTCCTTTCGTCGGACAAGATCTTCGTATGCCGTTGATGTCGAAGAAAGCTCAGAGATCTGCTGTCGGATCTGACGATTATCTTCCAAGAGATCTCTGACCTGTTTCTTCGATGCTTGTAAATCCTTGCTGGTGGCCGCTAGTTTCTCATCAAGCTCCTTGTCAGTCTTGGCCAACTGCTTTTCTAAATCCTGTAGCTTGCGGTCTTTGAGGCCGAGGTGACTCTTCAACATTTTCACCTCTTGTGCCAGACTCTCCTGCAGATCATTCCTCTCAGAGCGAACCCTCTCAGAATCACCCAACTGCCTTTCCAAATCGTCGATTCTTTCAAGCAGTTCTCTTTTTTCGCTTTCCAATTTCTCTATCAATAGACCACCTTGTTCAAGCTGGGTCCTCCAAAAGGCAGCTTGCTCTTCCGCCTTCTTATTGGCTAATATCAGCTCGTCAAGCTGGTCCTCAAGTTTCTCCTGATCTTCCAGAGCGCCAGCAAGCTTTTCAGTAAGCTCAGCCTCACGGAATTGCAGACGCTTAAATATTTCTTCCTTGTCAAGCGCAAGTGCTCGTTCGCTCTCCAGGGTATGCCGAATTCGTTGCACCTCCGTATCTGCGCGTCTCCGCTCCTCTTCCAGTTTTTGTCTGTCTGCAGCGTCTACCTGCATCTTGACTTCAAGCTTCTGTATCATTTCATCCCGCTTCTTCACTTCGCCAGATATCCTCGTTGCTCCTAGTAGTGGCTTCATCTTCACAAACAGCCCCCACCAAGGGTTCTCGCAGAGGTCGAGATAGACTTGGAAATTCCTTTGGATGATCCGAGTAGCCTCAGCACGATACAGCCGCTTGTTTGCGATCCTTCTCTGTGTAAAACCACGGGCAATCGACTGGAATCTGCACATAATCTCACGGATAAGTGCATCTCTCTGCTCCTCCAGCTCTGCCAGTACACCAGCTCTAAAGAAAACCTTTGTTAGTCCAAGGCGGTAGAGCGCACAATCAAGATCAAGCTTCTCGAGCATAATCTGCGCGGCCTTTTGTCCTTCCATATACCCTCTCGGCATATCCTTGCACAAGACCTCATAGCGCTGGCGGAATTCAGCGAACGGCAATCTATTAGGGAAGCCAGTACGCGCTATTCGGATACCTTCCAAGACACCGTTGCACCTCAGTTGATCCAGAACCAGGGGCGCGACCAGCTGTTTCGGCCGTTTCTTGTGATTAGGAATGATACATCGAACGAAGTGAGGGTGGGTTGAATGGAGCTGACTCATGAGGCTGGAGAGCTGCTCCTTGTGTCTTTGAGCAACCGTCCGAAAAAGCCCCTTTTTGACTCTACTTCTGGTTGCACCAGCGTCTTCATCGGGATCTGCACAATCAGCAAAGAGATTCGCAATACGCTTGTCAGTAGATGCGGCAAGAAGCCTCGTGATATTGTCGTTCAAGGGGTCCTTATTCTTCTCTAGCCACCCCTGTGTAGAGTATTCTACTTCCGCGGCGTAGTGAGTAAGCATAAACCCCTGGGTTAGAAGCGATCGCCGGTACTTATTGGTTTTGCGATCCCATAGCGAGTGTAATTTTTCCGTAAAAGTTTTATCCGTTGCCTTGGGCATGACGCAGTCTTCGTCCAAGCAAGAGAAGATGCCAATTGGATTTGGAAGCTCGATCAAATCGATGGTAGGCTGTAGGTCATGTCCAAAATCAATGAACTTCCACTCGATCTTCTCCCTAGCGTATTCCTCCTGCTCCAAAACGAACATGTGGTGGTTGAAAAATTGCTGCAACTTCTCGTTTGTATAGTTGATACACAACTGCTCAAAACTGTTTTCTTCAAAGATCTCAAATCCGGCAATATCAAGGACGCCAATGAACTTTGAGTCATCCAACCCCATGCTTGTCCGATCGAGTTGTCGATTTATTCGAGAGACGAGATCACCAAAGCCGCGTTCGTAGATACCCTTGGATAACGCATCGATTGATAAATGGACCTGCTCTGGAGTTTGAACCTTTTCAACCCATTCCCTACCAGCCTTAACCCGGGGGTGAAGCAACCCTTTGATGAATGGTTCAACCGGAATGCCCAGCAGGTGGCAAACCTTCTCCACCCCGACCTGGGCTTCTGGTGTTAGACGGGCCTGGTCAGCACGAAAGCTCTCCTTTACCACGGTGATATTGCCTAGATGGAGCACGGCTGCGATTGTTCGAAGGATTGACTGTTGCTCCTCATCCGCAAATCCCATGATATTAAATGCTTCGATCAAACCATTCCATTCGTCCGTGTCAGATACGCCGATGATCATGTCGTTACCATCCTTTGTGTATTCAAAATCCTCTACGCCCATTCCAGCCAAGAGAAGATTTTCCTTCATCCTGTGACCAGCCCCTCTGAGCAGCTGGTAGAAAACATGGTAATTCCTCTCGTTCGGATTTACCCTCACGACGCGCGATTTCTCCAAAAGGTACCAGTCAACATACGCTCCAGCAATCTGACCAGAACGGGTAAACTCGATTCGGATAAATTTGCCAAACCGGGACGAGTTGTTATTCCGTACCGTCTGCGCATTTCCGAATGCTTCTAGGATTGGGTTGGCCCTTAGTATTTGCTGAGATAGATTGGAAAGTTGCTTCGTTCCAGACCGGGCCCCTGGAGAGTCAGGCGTCGCAACGGCGGCAAGATACTGAATAACCTTCTTCGTATTCTCCGTTTTACCTGCCCCGGATTCACCACTATCCACGCAATTAGTGAAATGGCTCACAATCCAAGGCTGGGGGAAACATACGTAACCAGAATGCTTTGGTTTTCGCCTTCCTCCACAAGATTTCGAAAGGCCTCGTCTGCCATGGCGAAAATGTGAGGCTTTGTGTCTTCCCTGCTCCGACCCTTGTACATATTAATGTATTCATTGGTGTATATTGGTAATTGACAGTATGGATTAACTGTAACTAGGAAAAGCCCAGAGTAAGTCTAGAATATATATTAATTAGCATCCCATATGGCAAAACAGAAATATGTAGGATATCCGAAGACATACGTAGATTAAATCGGCTTGGTATCTCATATGTAGATTGTGGACGACCGAGGCCTCGTTTAGGTGTGTCAATTCCGCCATATCGTCCGCTTTGTCGAACTTGGCTGGATTGACTTTGTCCACATTATCGGGATCAATCTCCCGTTGCTACAGGATACACACACACAAGTAAGTATGCCAAGGGGCTATTCACGCCCAGGGGTTGGCAATACTCACACTGCCATCATCACACTGAATCAACAACTGGCCATCCCCCATCTCTTCCACCACCCACCCCTTCACAAACGCAGCCACAGGGTCCTTAACCCACACATATCTCTTCCCAGAAAAGTCATTGTCCCCCTCAATACTCTTAATCTGGTCCGCTGCCCTCTGCTTCTCCTCTTGCTTTATGAAATCAGGAGCAAACGTTCCTGCCGCTGGTGTGGTCCTTGAGTCGGCACGCGGACGGCCAGAGAATCCGCGAGAGATTGTCGGAGTCGAGTTCAGAGTCGAGAACGATTGGCCTCGGGCATGGCCGCCCGCAGACTGTGAGGAAGGAAGTGACAGAGGGGATGAGTATATTGCAGACCTGGGCCGCGCACTGCTGCTGCCCACTGCAGAGGGAGAGGGAGAAGGCGAGTTGCGGGTAAATGGATTATTGCGCCATGTCGGCGGTCCACTCGGTGTTGGAAGTCCAGTCATTTCCTCGTTAAGTACCTAGGAAGGTCCCTTTGGAGATTCAACCGCCCCGCCGATGATGTATTGGAAGTGGTGTCCCAAAGCAGGACTAAAGAATCACAAAGGATCGTCGTTTTTTCTCAGCGAGCGCATTGCCAGCAGAAGCCAGTTGGGGGGGGGGGGGGGGGGGTTCCGAATATGTCGCTGCTCAGCTGTTGAGGAAGGAAGAAGTTCCAATGTACCTCAGCAAAGCGGAGGTCGAGGCCAAGTTGCCGTGGTGGTGGGAAGAGGAGGCCATTTCTCGGCTGTGGTTCGTCGGGGTTTGTTTACACAACAAAACCAACAACGCAACCGCCGCTTCCGTTCTGGGAGGCGAGCAAGGCCGCTTTTATCGCCCAGCTATTCACGACATATATATATGCAGTCACACATCCCATAACCCAATCTATAATAATCACCCTCCCCCGAGCCCTAAATCTATTTTATTTTTTATTTTTTTTTAAATATAGCTCCGCAAACCGCATTTTCATGAGTGAGCATCTCAACGCGGGGGAGTATGGGATGGGGCTGACTTCTCTGTATGTATGTACAGCAGGAGATAGAACAACCTTGCGGAGGTTCGGAATTCTGTGTTTTACTGGAATAAGGAAGGGGGCGGAAGTAGAGGTAATATCTGTGCCGTATTTGGTTTTTTTTTTTCTCGCAAGGAGTAGATACAGCCTGGATGGGTCTGGATTATAAAAGAAGGGGGGGGGGAAAACGCCGTTCACCTTGGCCCCACATGTAACAATTTTATATACCAATTGGGAAATCACTCTACCTCCCGGCGCCTTCCCTCCTTTGCCTCAACATCTCTAACCTCAATCCTTCAGCTGCAATCTCCGTCTCCACCACCCCTCTCACCCCCTTCTTCCAAGCACTTTCTAACCCCTCCATCTCACCCCTCACCTCCTCCTGCCCAGCCTTCCTTAACTTATTAACCTCCTCTGTCTGCTGCCTCGTATCAACAAGCTCGCGTTCCACACCACGCAGGATATCTTCTAGCTGTGCATTACCCACCAGCCAGGCATTCTTGCCGAATTGTTCGAGGAGCGCAAGGTTCTGGTTGCGCGTGTGGAGGTGCGCGGAGGAGGTGTAGGCTCTCTGGAGGATATCGTAGTAGCTAGCGGCACTACCGGTAGTGGTGGGTGCGTCGAGCGCTTCGTAGCGGGAAGTGTCAATGCCGCCGGTAAGGGGTTGTTTGGCGGCGTGACGAGCAACTTCTTGTTCGAGGAGTGGGGAGAGTGTGGAGGGTGGAAGAGCGGGTAGAAGTGGATGAGGGGTAGTAAGGCGTTCTGGCGCAAGAGAGGCAGTGATTAGGGACTCTATAGCGGTTCGTTGTTGTGGGGTTGGTGCAGGGTCGATGTCTTTTGGGGATGATGAGGTTAGTGGTAAGTTTTGCAGTCATTTAGTACGGGGCTTTGAGCGGTGGCCTTGGAAAAAAAAAAAAAAAATAGCGACGAGGAACTGCTTACAAGGTAGCGAGTCGTGTGAAACATCTATTAGGGGCATCTTTCGCCGGAAGTCCTATGGGTTATTTGAAGGTCTCGTCGTTTGGGCAGATGGGTGAGCGGTGCCGCTAAACCACAACTCACATAGATGACGCCGCTTTTGGCGTGGTCGGGCTGAAGTGAGTGAGTGAGTAAACAATTAGGCAGGCAATGCTCTGGAGCACCTTTTAGTAGATTCTCTGGCTCAACCTTGGTGGGTCTAAGAAACAGAGAGCTACGTGAATGTACAGAAGTCTCTCCAGATACTCTACACTCTTCTCTTCTCTTCCCTACTCGAAAGCTCACACAAGCAAAACAATCACAGGAATATATATCTAGACGATTTTATTTTTTTTTATATTTTTATTGCATAATGTGGAAATTTTTTTTAAATAACCCGAAAAATAAAAAATAAAAATAGAAACTCCAAGTAAAAAATTAAAAACCCCCCCCCCCCCATCATGCTTTTTTTTTTCTTTCTTTCTTTCTTACTTTTTTATTTTTTTTTTTTCTATTCAACACTATCCTCACCACTCCTTGGGTTCTTCTCGCCACCATCATCATCAATCTCATACCCAGCCCTGAAGCATAAACCAGGGTGAAAGACAATCAGTGATAGGGCGGCAACGATAACCATGACGCCCTCTAGGCCGATAAATAGGCCTTGGTTCTTCATCAGCGGGCCACGCCAGCCCCCCGCCAGCTCGGCGACACGAAAGACGCAGCGCGCAAAGATGCACAGGGTGGCGAGGGTCAGGGCGGCCAGGAAGCCCTTGAAGGCGGTGCTGTTGCGCAGTTTGGCGTGGGTGGGGTCGAGGCCGGCAGAGCCCTGCTCGCGGAGGCGGTTGCGCACGCGCCAGCCGTACTCGGCCGAGAGGACGATGAATAGCGCCATGGTGAAGACCTGCGTCGACAAGCCGGCGATCATAATGTTGTCGCCGTTCTTGGGGTCCTTGCCGTTTTGCGACGCTACAGAGGCCATGCCGCCGCCGGTGCCCTGGAGCACCAGCGAGAAGATGTCGCAGGGGATGAAGAGACGCGTGTAAGCCCCTGGTGGGATACGGGAGATGTCTCTGCCGAAGATCACGACGCTGTTTTTGGTTTATTAGGTGGGAGAAGGTGCGCGAGATGCTGCCGGCCGCCTGAACGGCTTCAGCTTCGCTGCAGCAGCGCCGGCACCGCCGACGCCAGCATCGCCAC
>JAJDFE020000083.1:19870-63229 GCA_021527465.2 Geoglossum glabrum
GGGGGGGATTTGTCCATTGAAGGTGGTCTTTGAGGGGGAAGGGGGGGGGGGGGGGGTAACTAACATTCTCGAGAGGCAGAGATAGATGCCGGCAGCAAGAAAGGCTGGAGCGATGGTCAAGCAGCAAATTTGCAGCAAAAAGGGATTCTATAGAGACTTAGTTAGCAAAAGGGCAATTCCATTTCTCCCATTTTTTTTTTCTTTTTTCCTCTTACCTGAGTAAACGGATCATAATGTGCCATGACGCGGCCCACATAGCCCAAAACCTCGACTACCAAAACCAACACAGACCACAGTTAGTTGATTCATTCATTTAACTCACTCGCTCATCCATTTTGTGTATATATATATAAACCCCCCCCCCCCCCAAAAAAAAAAACCCCAAATAAAATAAAATAAAAAATAGAAAAAAAACACTCACGAACACACCCACAAACCATGGCGATACTAAAGCCCCAAGCATGACGATGCCAGAAGCCCTGCAGGGTATAGCACGCCAGCGCAAAGCCAAAGAGCGCCAGTAAGATGCCGTTGGCGGCTAGCGACGGCCGGTAGTTGTACAGCGCGTCCGAGTCGGGACATGTGGCTGACGTGCACTCGACGGTGTTGTAGCCGTTGGTGGTGTTGTAGCTGTTGGTGTTGTTGATGTTGTTGTCGGCTCGTGCTAGGAGGAGGAGGAGGAGGTGGTGGATGTTGGTGGTGGATGCCATTTTTTTTTTTTTTGACTGTTGTTTGAAGCGGGTGCTGTGCTGTACCGTCCGTGTGTGTATGTGTATATATATTGTATCTCACCAAAAAACCGCTCCAAAAACAAAAGAAGAAGAAGAAGAAGAAGAAGAAGAACCCCCCTTAAAAAAAAAAAACCAGACAGACGTAGACGTAGATATATATATATATATATATATAAACCAACGCCAGCCTTGAACAAGAGAAAGCGCAGCACAGCGTCGGGTCGGGTTGTCGGTGTGTGTGTGTGTGTGTGTGTGCGTCACCAGTTGAGCTCTTATACTCCCCCACCTCGTATCCGGCCAACATCACCATACCCCTAGTTCCCGCATCCCCAACCCCAGCCCCACAGGGCGTATTTCGCAAAGTCTGCCAGATTGACCGACGGACGGATTAGACGGACCAAGATGCGCCGGGCTGGTGGTGGGACGGGACAAAAAAAAAAAAAAAAAAAACGAAACTGGGCTGGTGCTGGTGGACAGATAGAAACGTTCTATCGCCGCGCATACATACATGCATACATACATACATACACATAGATAGCTACATACATTCATTCATACATAGCCCCCCGCCGCGGGTGGATACGCGTGTGTATATATTCTCTTGTGTGTGTTTGCACACATACACACACATACACACAAAAAAAAAAAAAAAAACAAGCACCGTTCAAAGGAAGAGAAAAAAAAAAAAAAAAAAAAAATTCCCCCAAGTTTTTCAATTTTCGTCAGTCAGTCAGTCAGTCAGTTTTAATCTAGTTTTTTTTTTTCAATAGTTAAAAATTTTTTTTTTCAAATTTCAAAATTTCAAAATTCAAAATCCAGTAGTTAGTTTTTTTTTTTTTTTTTTTTTTTTTCTTTCCCCCCCCTCCCCCCCCCCGCCGCGGCGCCGTTTTTTGTTCAATCGTCGTCATACGGGGGGGGGTGGGTTTTCGTATGTATGTTTTGGTAATGAATGGTTGGTTGGTTGGTTGGTTGGGTTTCGGGGAATCGGAGGAGAGAGTTCAGCCGAAACGCCGACGGGGGGAATATTTTTTTTTTATTTTTTTTGAACGGGTTTGCGTTCGTGTTACGGGGTGGGCTTGGCTTTGGGCTTGGCTTTTGGGGTTGGGGTTGGGCTTGGGCTTGGGCTTGGCTGCCTGGGAAGGAGGAGGAGAGCTTTGGGGGGGTTTTTTTTTTTGTCGTCGGACTTTGGCTTCTTGGGGAGCTGGAGGGTTGAGCGGCTTGGCGGTTTTACTCGGCAGGACAAGAAAGAACAGGACACACACAAGAACAGAACAGAACAGAACAGGGGCACAGGGCAGGGCAGGGCAGAGCAGAGCAGAGCTGCACAGGGCAGTACAGGTAGTAAGTACAAGGGCAGGTAGTACAAGGGCAGGGCAGGACAAGGCAGGGCAAGGCAGAGCAGAGCAGAGAGCAGATCATTCTTCATTCTTCTTTCTTCTTTCCTACCCACAAACGGGAAAAGTTAGCGACAAAAAAAAAAAAAGGGCCGCGTAAACCCCCCTACTACTACCGGGGGGGCGCGGGGGGTGTGAGTGGAGTGGAGTGGAGTAGGGCTGTTACACATACACAAGCACGCACGCACGCGTCATGTGACAAAAGAGGTGGGGAGAAAAAAAAAAAAAAAAAATAAAAAAAAAAAAAATAAAAAAAAAAAAAAAATCTAAATACCATGTAAAGAAAAAGAAAAAGAAGAAGAAGAAGAAGAAGAAGGGAAAAAGAAATAAAAAAATAAAAAAAAAATAAAATATATACATACGTTTTACTTGCAAAACTACTACTGGCTGCTGTCTACTTGTCTACTGGCTGCTGTCTACTGTCTACTGGCTGCTGTCTACTGTCTACTGGCTGCTGTCTACTGTCTACTGTCTACTGTCTACTGGCTGCACACTGTGTCCATTTGCTTGTTAAAAAAATTTCATCTTTCATTCCCAAATTCTAAGCTATCTGCTGCTGCTGCTGCTGCCTTTGCTAATCCTCTCGCCCCCCCCACGGCAAAGAGAGAGAGAGAGAGAGAGAGAGTGAGAGAGAGAAAGCAGAGGGTATCAATCACTAATATGCGCCGTCATCCACCTGTTACCCATAGCAATTTGCATCTGCCTCCACTGCAAACTTTCCCGCCTTTTTTTTTTTTTAGTTTTTTTTTCTTCTCGAAAATTTACAATAAAACGAACCACCGTCTTATGCGAATACGAAAATGAAAAATTGACACCCATCATGATTATGCTAACTAGAATTTTCACCATCCCAAGTCCTCTACACGCCGGCACCAAGCTGCATCCCCCGCTACAGCCATTAAAAAAAAAGGGGGGGGGGGAGAGAGAGGGAGCCAAAGCAAATCGGGAGTAAGAACGTGGCAATTACAATCCCAATGGCAATTGTCGGTAATGCATCGAATATACGTTGCGCTGTTGCGGTAACGTGACATGCCCCCCCCCCATCAAGCGCTCCGTTCTGCTTGACGAAGAAGAGGGCAGGTGCTAGAACAAAACTAGGTTATGATGTACCTCCGGCTTGGGCACCGGGTTGCTGGTTTTGTAGATCAAGGATCAAAACTCTAGATTCATCTCTCAAGAATCTGGAACGATAACCAGTAATCTGCGAAGCCACGGTCGAAAAGTCCTTGACCTTCTGAGTTCGCATATTCTGGATAATCTGCTTTAGGCCTTCGGTGTATTGTGTCTTTTCTTCCGCATCATGTCCTTCGTTTACGGAGCCCAGGTGAACAAGTACCATGTCATCTGTGAGGTTAGCCGTTGTGTCAGCCAGCGGACGTATCCAACACCACAAGAAATGAGGGTAAAAGAAAAGGGAAATAGCAACTATTGTTAGCGGCTCCCTTTCGATATAGAGTGTCTCTCCCAACGCACCATTCAGTTTCATATCTCGAAAGTGTTGACCTTGGCAGCCCGGATCATTACAGACACCACCACTAGTCTCAAACATGCAGAGTGGCTTATTTGCATCAATGTTGTGACTATATGTTAGAGAGCGGAAGCCGCCAGGGACATCTTTCAAGTAATTGCGGTGATAACGATAGGCTCGAAATTGCTTTAATGGGCTGACATAGGGGGTGAAGTACTCTTTGGAGGTGGGCTAAACAAAACGTGCATGTTAGCCTGGTGCAATGCCAATCACAGAGAAACAAACCTTTTCAATAGGGATGACCGCTTTTTGCTCCGGCGGGGGAGCATGTTTGTCTCCTTGCGCCTCGGCACCAGCTGTAGATTGGTTAGTCAGGCCAATCGCGTGGGCCCTAGCTTGGTCAGGGCTACTTGATGTTCGGACATGAAATGGGCTGTGTGTGGCCTCTGGGGGCTCGTAAAAGTCCGACTCATAGGATGATTCACGAGAATCGTTGGGCGCCCCCCCCTCTTGATCAGTCTCATTACCAGTTGCAGGCAACTTATCCTCGTTAGTTGAAGTTTGCTCAACTTCAGGGCTGTTTACGATAGGCCGTCTGTTGAAGTCAACAGCACCAGCGTTCCCCATTTCGGTGTCAGCTGCTTCTTCATTGGCATCAGTGGTCGACTCCACCACGCTCGCCTCAGGGACGTGCGGTGCAGCTTGAACTATTTCTGACGGAGGAAGAATATTGACATCTTGGTCGGGTAATAAGTTAGTATCCGTTTCTGTTTGATTTTTCAATTCGCTGCCCACTGTGCCACCCTGCTGGGTATCTACCGCGTCTGGTGATTTGGCTGGTGGGGTAGCTCCCGCACTGGTTGTTGCCTTCATAGGGGCTTCTTGTAATAACAAATCAGCTCCCGTAGCCAACTTGGCAGTGGTTTCTTCGTTTGAGATGTCCAGTGAATCTTGGGTTATCTCGTTACGGCTCGACCCTTCGGTAGCATCCGATACTGTTTTTGTCATTGCTACCGAGTGAGTACGTCGTTCTTCTGCTCTACCACTATACCGGTTGACGCCTGGCATCGACATCGTGGTCCAGGTACAAGTAAAGTTACAAGGGTGGGAAGAGTGGGGGGGTCGCACGACTTACCATGGCTGTCTCGCTGAGGGCTCTCGCTCTCTGCATGGACTTCAGCTTCATCGTTTGCCCTGCTTTCTTCGGCTCCCAATCTCTCCAGTTCCTCCATTAGTTTTTTCTTACCCTCCAGCCCTTGTCTAACAGCTGCCTCCCACTTTGCTGTTTCAGCCCTAAGTTCTTCCAACTTGCTCCTGCTTTTCTCAACTTCTGCATCAATCAAAGGGATATCAGATTCAATCTCGGCGAGTCGAAGCTGCTTCTGGTGTTCCAACTCAGCTTTAGCTTTCATCTCCTGTTGGGCTTTCATTAAGTCAGCCTCCTGGGCCTCGGCGAGTTTATCCGCGTTGGCCTGTCGGTTGGCGTCCTCTATCAAGCGATCTATCTCCTCCGCCGCCTCTGCCGCTGCTGCTGCAATGACATCTTTTTTATCTGACAATTTTTGTATTTCGTCTTTCTTGGCAGCATGCGTAGAACGACCAGGACTGGTACCTGGGGTTTGTCCCCGACTTGGGCCTGGCTTTGCCTTTTTCTGTTCTAGCTCGGCGATTTTCTTCCGCACAAGCTCGATTTGCTCAATTTTCTTCTTGAGATCCTCTTTCGCAGAAGATTTACCCCTTCCATTAGGGTAAGAGAAGGGTGAGTCCTTCGATAGCGGAGGTGTGTTCATGGTAGAGACGGGGGCACTGCCCCACATCCCTGGTCTTCGCTTGTTTGGGAAGTCGGGGAGTGGCGGAAAGTCGCGAATTGAACCGCGTGCCTGGCTCGACTGCATAGGTTTCTGTTGCCGGTCAGAGTCTGGGCCATCGTCATCATCGAGATCCATGTCGGAGTCATCGTCCCCGTCGGCAGTCTCGTCGTCGCTCACTTCGATGACCAACGGCCGATCCACCCTGCCTCGACCAAAAGGCCTCTTGAATGAGCTGGCTGTTGACGTGGGTGTGTCTTCAAAGTCAGCAGCAACGGGGCGCTTCCGGCGGTTTACTCCATGCGCTTGTGGTTGTGGTTGTGGTTGTGGTGGTGGTGTTGGGTCCTGGTTCGAGTTAGATGAGGCATCGTTGCTTGGTGCGGATGAGGATGTCATAAAAAGACCAGGGATTCCAGTGAGTGGGACACTGACTCCAATCGCAGCGGCTGGTGCAGGAGCTTGCTGCTTGCCCAATGGTGTCTCCGGAGGCGATGAAGGACTGGTGGCCGTTGCATGCGATTGACTAGCTGCCTTTTCTGCGTCGACGCTATTTATAGAGGGAGGCCCGGAGCCTTTAAGGGAGGTTGATTTCTTTAGTGCTTCCATGCGCAGTCTGATCAGTTCGTTCTTCACCTTCTTCTCCTTTTCTGCCGCGAGGTCTTTTTCACGATCCGTCGCAGTATTTGATAAACCCTGCATTTTTGCCTCCTCCACGGACTCTGCCATCTTTGCCTTCTTGCTCTCTATCCCCGATAAGTGTTGCTTGATGAGTTCGGCTCGTGATAGCTTTGGCTCCGCACTACCATTCACCGATTGCGCACCTGCTTCTGTAGAAACCGAGGTAGGTGGGACCTTCTTAATTGGGGGTGTGGAATCGTTCTCGTCGACCACGGCTCCGTGAGCTTGGCTCTTTTCGGCAGACGCTTGGGGTTGCAGAGGCGGATGGGAGGCTTGTATGAGCGGGATACCTCGCGGTGTGTTAGCCCCTTCGTTGTGCGTGACTCCGCCCTGACTAGACCGGTCGGGGCCGATGCTGGACACCTTCCGGGGTGGGGATTCTTGAGTTGAGGTGGGGATAGGTATCCTGAGCCGAAGTTCTTCGAATAGACCTTTGACGACCTCTTCGTTAATGCCTTCGTCAACAAAATCTTTATACTCCACCTTTAGTGGTATCAGGTTTAACACTGCATTCTTGGCGAGATTTCGAATTTCTGAGTAGGGTTTTCCCGCCGTCGGACTGCAATGGCCCGGTGTTGGCGGTTTGCTGCCATGAACTTGTTGAGATGCAGCTTGACTGTGGGGAGGCGAGGAAGTATCGATCAAAGCGTTCTTCCGCTCAGAAACGGGATTTTGCGGCGATAGAGAGCGCTGTAGATAACCTGTAAAAGATGTCAGACCCGATTTTTTTTTTTTTAGAGAACTGTTTGTCTTACTTGATCCATTATCTCGACGCGCGGGTGTATGTTGATCATATCGCCCACTATCGGGGGGAGAGAGCGAGCTTCCCTTTGGCATATTGGCGTGTCTATTGGGTGGATGGCCGTCGTATGCTCGGGGTCCGCTGGGTGTCCGGCTTGAGGAGACAGCCGGCTTGTTTTGGTTAGCGCCTTTTCTAGGGTCTGTGTTCATAATAAGATCAGTTTAGCTGCTCCTATTACATTGAAGTTTCCTAAAGGCTGGAGTGAATACTACCTCTAGCTGGGTTTATGGGTGGCGGTTTTCCTTTTTGCCCTTTGTAGTTCCATGCATCCCCCGTATCTGTGACGCGGCTATGATCAATGGTGCCTGTTCGCGTCGGCTGTGGTACTGCCATTCCTGTCTCTTGAACTGACGAAGAAGATTTCCGCTCCATCTCGCGATCACTCAGTTCACCCTCTTCTTTCTCTGATGGCGCCATTAGATGATCTATGTTTGCCGCCCCACTGATGTTGCTGGCCTGCCCAGGCCTATTCTGAGCTGGGAAGGTGTGGCTTGGGTTCGGTCCAGATCCAGCCGCGGACAGAGGCATTTGCACGGGTATATCCTGGAAAGTGGTAGGAAGTGGTGGAAAGGGTGGTGGAGGAATCTGCCCCTTCGAGAATTGCCCAAATCTGTGGGCTTGATAGGGGGGAGACACGCTAAACCCGGAAATACTTGAGTTGTGTTGATAGGCAAGCTGTGCGGAATTTATGGCTGAGGACTGAACTGGCGTTTTCTTTTGCATGTTGACTGTAGGATGTCGATTGCCGCTAGGTGCTATCGGTCTAGCAGTGGAGGATGACGGCCCAGGTGCCGCAAAACTGAGGGTCAACCCAAACGAGGGAGTCGGAGGGTAGTCTGACATTGTCGCTACCAATTCTAGACCTTGCGTCTGGCTGTGGAGGCCGAGCGTGGATGACTGAGCCTAGATGTGAGCCGCGCCGCAATATAGGAAAAAGTAACACGATTCACCAGAGCAGTGAATAAAACATGTTGAAAGCTAAAAACAATTAGGGGCTAGATGGATCCAACAGATGAGACAGAGGATGGAGAGAACGGGAGGCGAAGTGGCGGCACGAATCAATAAAGTGTCATGGTATATCAAGGGCAAGTCAGACACAAAAGCGAACGGGGCAGGAGGTTCAAGTAATGCAAGCCGGTGTCGCGCAGATCTACCAGGTCTTTTTAACCAACTCTTTCTTTGTTGTGCGCACGCCGTCGAGAAGGGAACGAAGGTCGAAGGCAGGTAAGGGGATCAAGATCAGTCCCAGCGGAATGTCGAGCCCGAAAATGGCTAGTCACATGACATTTTTCTTGGCATGGCCAGGTCTCGGCGGGCCATCAGATCTGTGATGATATTCGCTGGATCTACAGGGGGGGGGTCTGGAGAACCACGAGATTCTGGAGCACTGCGAGGCTCTCGAGTGGCTGCGCGCACCGTCCAAGACAACAGGCTCACGAACGCAAACCACCCAGCACCAAACAAAGACCCATGCTCCGCGTTTCAAGGCAGAAGATCTAAAGACACAGCCTGCCCGCTTTTGTATATTTCCATATCCAGAGTCTCATTGATCAGAAATCTCGCATCTTTGCGCCCCAATCCTACATACCAGTCCATGACCCAAAGACGTTGGTCAGACGCAGGCGTCTGGGTGACAACGGCGTGAAATTGAGGAGAGAGAGTAAACAAGGCATGAGGAGGGAAAAATAAAAATGTACTCAGGAAAGAACTCCGAGGCACAGAGATAAACAAAAAGCGAGCAGATTACCTCCCGCCCAGGAAAAAACCCAGTATTAATCCATCTGCCCTTCATTAAGTAACAACTCTACAACAATCTGCCTACCGTCGCTCTCCGGATGCTGAAGCGCTACCTTTACAGTCCTCGCCATAGCGGAGCCTCCACTCTGAGCATCATCCAGGCAGCGTACATCCCTGCCCGCGATAACTTGCCGCAGTCGCCCATTTTGCGCATTCCGCACTTCGACGAAATCCGAGTCAAAGAGGATGATATAAGGGCCGTACATTGCTGCGCTCTTTGCCTTGCCTACAAATTCCATGATGACGGATCGCGAAACGTCTCCGTGCTTGTTGACATACACAGCGCACTCCTCATAGCAAAGTAAGAATTCGGTATCGCTGAGGCGGAACATACCAAGTGGTTTCTGGCCGCTGAGGCGCCCGGAGATAGTCACGACGTGCGGCTGTTTGAGGTCTGGTACGCTCCACGGCTGTTTCTTGTCAAGAGTTAAGACTTCAAATCCACGAGCTGTGGAGATGGCGAGGGAAGAGTGAAAGAGGTTAATGCCGAAGCATTCCGTTGGGATGTAAAATTCATCGTACTCGCGGAAGAATTCAGTAGTCCCCTTGCGAGAGAAGCGAGACTTCCTTTCCGTGGATTTTTGGAAGACGGGTTCCAGAACCTATTCGATATGATCGATTAGACGGCTAACCTCCAATTATGATCGCAAGTGCCCGGGGACATGCCTTGAATGTTGATGAGATTCCATCACGCTTCTTGTAGAACACCAGCGCCCGGTCCTTCATCCTCCCTGTGGCAAAGAACCCGACGTCTCTTGTGCCTGACAATTTTTGAGGTGCTCTTCGTGCTGAGTCATTTGGTTGGGGGACTCCGCTAACTGGACAAACGATATCAAGGTGGTACGCAGTTAGGGCCTTATCGGAAAGCACCAGAAAAAGGCTAAACTCTTCAAGAACGGCAATCTGCGATACTTTTGAGACTTGGATAGCCTAACAGCAGTGTCAGCGGAGCGGCGACCTGGGGGGGGACTACAATATCGCTTGAACTTACCCTCTTCCAACCCCTCGGATTTTGTATGTCGGAGATATAGACTCCGTACTCAGTCCCTATAGCTACCATCTGCTTTCCATACGGCTGATGGAAGGCCGTGGCGCAATTGACAGCAGCCCTGCACACAATACCCGGTCGGGGCCCTGAATTCTCAAACATCTTTTCAACTTCTTGGATGGAGCGATCTAGTGGCGTGCCCTTGATGATGATGGTTTTAGCGCTCGAGGCATGAACTTCAGAGCCGAAAGCGGTATCAGCCATAACACGGAGACGGAAAGGCTCGGCGTTCTGACTGAAGAGTGATGCGGCATGCTTGGTCTTTGCTTCCAAAATCTTATCGCACCAATCCTGCCTATTCTGGGCCGTCAAGGCGAATAGAGTATAAACCTCTGACTTTCCAAGATGTTTAATACGGAATGGATACATGATCTTCTCATCCTTAGCACCATCAATGACAGTGCTAGCCACCATAGTTTTAGTTGAACTTGCGGTGCTGACAGATGATAACGACGTGCTTGTCGCTGTATGAGTGAGGTTTCCAGGAGCGGTTTGGGACCGTTCTGCGGGGGGCTGGGCAGCGGCTCTCACTGGCCCAATACCTCTTACAGTAGATTTGACCACTGGGTCATCGTTTGTGCTTTCTAGTACGAGTAGGTCCATAGGTATTGGCTATAAAACTTCATTAGAAATCGATCTCTATGCATAGCCACCAGTGACTCACAAGTTTGGAGACATCATAAGACTCGTGCTTCGAACCTCCCCCGCTGTCTCGCTGATGGACACTTTTTGCCAGGACAAGGTAATGGTCGAACAAGATTGCGTGGGTCTCAAGCCACGTAAAGCGATTACCGCCAGCCCTCTGCAGATCACCCCTGAAAATAAGTTCACGCCCAAGGTGCTGCAGATTGAGCTCTACACGCTCCATTCCGGGGCGAAGCGTCAATTTAGAGCCAAGCTCGATTAAGGCAACCTTTTTCGTAACTTCATCCACCCTCGCATCGCATTCTAGCGTCACTGCCTTGATTTCTTCGATAGCAGTGTTGAGGTTTGTCTTTTCCTCGGTCTCCTGAGGCATATCCTTGTAAACGGTGAACAAGAGTAGACTGTAATGCTGGAGCCTAGTGATCGGAGCCTTGAGGTATGTATTCCAGTCTAGTCTCCTAGATAGCTCATTCTCTCGGGCCTGATCCAAGAATTGTCGAAAAAGAATATTCCTTTCCGCTTCTTTCCGAACCAACATAGTTGCAGTCGGGAAGGATGCCGCATACTCGATGTATGCCTTCTTGGCCTTCCTAATCCATTCTCGAAAGATATCACTAAAGCCGACTATCCACGGCCCCTGTTCCTGTTGACGATACTTCAACTGTGCCAGTAGGAAATCCTCATTGACCTTTTTGACGGCATCAGCCTTGCCGAATACATCTCTAATAAACGCATCTATCCGCCTAGGGTTAATGATAGGCGGTTGCCAACTGTGGAGCTGATCCCGGTAAAGAACCATCAGAATGTGCAAGTTCCCTAGATACGTTTCTTCACTTTGAACTATTTCGTGCAAGATATTCTGTCGGTGAACCTCCTTTTTGCTGACGCCTTCGGTATCTTCCTTTTTGACCTTATAGAACGTCTGCCAGTCCTCTTGTGTTCGCTGCGGCGCGTTTAATTCTAGATTGATCTTCTTCAACGTCCGTGAGCAGTGGTGGGAGTAACATCTCCCGGTCATTTCAGTGGAATGTAACATAGGCGCATAGCACCCACGCCCAGTGAGTTGCCAGATGACCCCGGACATGCCAATGTCCCTAATCTTTACCCACTCCTCCTCTTCAATCAATACACCAGCATCCAGCATATCCTTAACAACCCGCTCCCCCAGTGTTTCAGCGTCCGCCGTATTCATTGTCGGCACCTTGTGAGTAAAAAGCGCTACAATTCCATCAACAATTGTTTTCTTCTTTAAATCCGTCTCACCCTCACTCATGTCTTTGACCCATCGTGCAATAGAACTCAGCGCCCAAGGCTCCTCACATAGCTTAAAATCGGCGGTCGAAAGCTTCGCAGGCGTAAATCGTTTCCTCTTCCCTAGTGGTATCGCTGGTAAATCAAGCGCTACAGTGCTCGATGGAGCCGTAGGAGAATCGTATCCAATATCCGGGCCCGGTGCTCCTGGTCGTATGCCCGTCTGCTGTCTTAGCATCCTGAGCTTGCGTTCTTCGGCATCAGTTTTAGACCGCACCGGGGGAACAGTTTGGGGAGTACTGCTATGACTCGATAGCGAAGAAGACCTTGGCACCTGCGGGGCAGGATTGAGTAACCCTCTATTAGCGGGGGAATCTAGGCCTGTTGGGTATGCATTGAGCCCGGCTTGGTTTGGGAGGGGATACGCATTCTGGTACTGCACATTTCCCTGATACGCCCCCGCCGCCATTAGCTGTGGTGCATGGTTAGTCGATACCTGCGGTACCGAAGGAAGTGGTCGTTGGGGGCCCGAAGAAGGAGCGGGGTGGTAGAACAGCTCTGGAAATTCCTCTGCCTCTCGGTTCTTCTGCGGGCTCTGGCTACCGGATCTCTGTTTCGGGGCTTGGGAATCCCAAGGGCCCTCATCACCCTCATCGAAGCTTAACCTTCGTCTATGCGGACTAGGCTCTGATAAGCCACCAGTTCCAAAAGTGTCAACTCTCGCATTGCTACTGAAGGATGGAAACGGATGAATGGTATCTTGGTCAGGTATCGAGTAATCGTATTTGCTGGCCTCGCTATCTGAACGTGCGCCCGCTGCCTGACCTGCTGTTCTGCGTATTGACCCAGGTGTTGGAAGTGGTCGGCTTTGGTCCTCCATCTCGCTCGAATGCCATTGCGAGTCAGCATTTGCATAGCTATCGCCACCATAAGATATACTAGCCCCATAGCCACCCCCATAGAGGCCCATGTCCACATTTCCATAGTCGCTGTCGCTGCTCGGCTCTTCCGGGCCCCTCGGAACATGCAAGCTCTGACCGTAAGTCGCAGTTGAACTTGACTCTTCGCTTTGTCTCCGCGCATTGTCGGCAGCATCCTGTTCCTCCGCCATACGCATAGCTTCGAGTCCCGCCGCCGCTTCAGCGTCACTTTCGTCACTATACGCACCATAATTAACATAGCTTCCTGTTCCTGTAGCACTAAGGTGCCCATTAGTGTTGTTGTCCGGTACACCAGAACCATGCAGGCGGCCGTCAGCGAAAAGCGGCGCGGGTTCACCTTCTTCATCGATAGGGGTTTGGTAGGTTATCTCCGGTCGCGTACTTGGTCGAGCCGAAGAGGTACCTGGCCCTATGCTGTCGATGGCAGCCTCAACTTCCTTCCATATGCTTTCCCGTGCTAAATCATCCGCTGACCCTCTATGACTGCTACCGTTTCCGATTAGGCCTTCAATATATTCTTCGTCGCTTTCATCCACCGGCGGCGGCCCAGGAAGAGGTCGCCCTCGGGGATAGTCACCAGCGGTACTTGTCCGGCGGGGTGAGTGTGCCGGCGGTGATGGGAGCGGGTTCATCGGCTGTTCTCCATGTGACGAGGTGGAACTGTAGCGTGTCATAGCGTTCGTATGAAGACTTGGGCTTTCAGGGTCAACGCGGATTGGAACCGACGGAAGGTGTTGATGACCGGCAGGCATTGAGCTTGGCTGTGGTGGTTGCGAGGTTGACACATATGTTTGCTGTGCACTGCTGGTGGAGATAATGGAGTCCCGATGATCGTCATTCAGGAACGTTCCGTTGTGGGGCGGGAAAGGAGGTGGGGGTGGCGCTGGCGGCGTATATACATTGGTTCGACCGAGCGGTGGCACCGAACTAGATTGTTGAGGCAGCGTGGGGGAAAACTGGCCATGCGGCTGCGATTGATACGAGTACTGGGACGTTGGGCGGGTATACTGCGATTGTGTTCGGCTAAAGTACGTTTGCTGGCCTTGCGGGAGCGGAGGGGTTAAGGGGAGATGCGATCCTAGTTGGGGGGAGGTATAAGGCGCAGAGGAGCCGTAGATGCCCGGAGTGTAGGTGCTGGATGGACCAGAATAACTAGTATGACGAGAAACGATTGTGCCCTGGTAAGCGGCCGGATTATAAGGCTGGTGAGAAGCTCCATGGCCGGCATTTACGGTACCGTAAGCTTGAGGGTTGTATTGTGACGGCGTCCGCCCGAACTGTTGAGGGTTATATCCCTGAGCGGTCTGGTGCGACGGTTGGGCTTGGTACTGTTGCTGATATGAAGGAATTCCCGGACCATAGGATGACGTTCGGTTGGGTTGTGGTGGAGCATAACTGCTTGTTCCTCCCATGAATAGCTCGTCCGTCTGCCTCCCCGGAGCGCTGTTGATAGCGTAGCCTCCATTTACTCGGGCCCCTCCATTTCCCACACTAAAATCAACACTCTCTCTACCGTTCGAGCTATCGAAGAAAGTGGCGTCGTCCCCACTATCAAAACTCGGGACCCGGTGCAGTTGGTTCGGGGCAGCCGCATTCAGTTGGTTGCCATACTGCTGCTGCGGCGGCAGCTGCGAGTGATTGTACCCAAAATATGCCTGGTCGCTTTGTTGATGCGCCATTGCCAGTACCTCGAACCCTCGACCTGGAACCAGTCGAGAAATATTAGTTACCGATCACCAGTGCGATTGTACGGCACCAGCCAGATACAGGCGGCTTGATGACGACCCAGCCTCGGGGGGAAATGCGTTGGCGTGCTTGGGCAAACAGCGTCCGGTACGAAACTCAACAAGGTAATCGTCGTATTTCGAATGCGCCGCGACGGCTGACGGGTATCAAACCACTCCCGTTTGCGCGACCCATGGATCAACCAGCCGAGGATATGTGTATCTACACGCAGTGGTGCTGGACTTTGGCAGCTCGACAGCCGGATGACGCGCCCGTCCTGACTGCAGCGATGCGGCCTTGTGGTTCACCGAGACTGGCGTTCGCTTATGGCAGACAGGGCAGCCTCTCAAAAACACACTGAGGATCCCACGAGAATGCCGTCGTCCGGGCTCTGCAATGCCAACGGGGGAGAAGGTGGTAGTGATGATGGAAAGGTATCGGTGCGATACCCGTGCGCTACTGGCGGCGGAGGTCGACGCCAACAGATATTGATCACGTTTATCCAGCCCAGCAACGTCCCAGCAGTCACCCGTGCCGCAACGCTTGATTAGGTAAGGTGGTCGTGCCACTTCCTTCTCGAACGTCGTATATTATTCACTCCTCCTTAACCCGACTCGTGTCACAGCTGCTCCGGCCTGCAAATCAAAAGCCGCAACAGTGACAGCACAGCCCAAAATCCCGACAAGCCCACTAGGCCTTCTACTCTATATGGGCAGATGCACGCTAGCATACAGATCGGCTCAACAGTCATCAGCCATTACTTCATTTTCTCGCAGTTATTTAAACCCCTCGAATTCTCCAGCCGAATTCTCCAGTCTAGGAATCTCTGCCCAAGTCACCACAGAATGGCAGTAGCAGCTTCCCAGGCACTATTGGTGACCACGACAATCGTCCCTGGCCGTATTGTGTCTTGTCTCGCGACCGTGATCCCTACTCTGCATCTTGTTGAAATTACCTGTGCTTTCCACTGCGGTGGGGTGGCCCATTAGTCATCATCAAAGTTTCCTTCCCACAAACCAACAACATTCTAGACGAATATATATTAAAATCGAGGCAAAGTGCAAAGGACACTGTTGCCAGGAGTTGGCGTTACAGGGACTGGGATTGGTAGTAGCCTATGGGCCAAACAGAATACCGTTTGTAGATACCTGTAGGTACTTGGTACTTTATTCGTATCGTGTTCACATCATCGGTACAGGCTTGGAAAGCATCTCGTCTAAATTCCACACAAACTTCAACATTTCCTTGTCTTTGCCTTTACCTCTGAACGATCCGTTTACTACCCGCACATAACTCGCTGGACTCACTTGGTACTCTATACCTAGTTCGGATTGTAAGTAACCTCAAATTTTACCGATTTACTAGGTCCGCCTAAATCGCTTGGGTCTCTTTTGCCCGTCCTCACCGCCTTGGGTCCTTGTGGATTTTTAGGCCCAAGTCCGGCTAGACTAATACATCTAGCAGACCACACAAAGCAATGCCTATCTCTCAAGCAAAAGTCAAGTCTGTCCTTTCTGGAGACACTTTGATTCTTGCGTCGGTCAACAACCCGAGCCAAGAAAGACAGCTTAGTTTAGCCTACGTGTCCGCTCCACGATTGAGGAAGGATGGCGAGGAGGTTGCTCCCCCAGCACACTTCCTCCTTCACGCCTCCGGCCTTGTAGTGTCCTACACGTAGCTATGTAGCACTGCTAACAATAGGGTTCGTACAGCCGTTTGCATTTGAATCTCGGGATTTTATCCGTCGACTTGTTGTTGGCAAGGTGGTTCAATTCCAAGTCCTCTACCAAGTGCCTGGACCAACGTCGAAACGAGAATATGGGATCGTCAACATCCCGAACGGTCCGACACTACCAGAAGCCGCCGTATCTGAAGGATGGCTGAAGGTGCGGGACGATGCCGGCAGAAAAGACGACAAGGAAGAGGTAGTCGCTCAAGTCGAGAAGCTCAAGAGCGCAGAAGCCTCTGCAAGATCCAGTAGCAAGGGGCTGTGGGCGCCAAGCGGTGGGGTCATAGATGTCAACAATGAATTACCGGACCCAAAGGCGTTTGCTGAGCAATACAAAGGACAAAGTATTGATGGTACGTCGCAATGGGGTCCTTAGACCTTGGTCACCCCGTAGTCTAATCACCTTAACATAGCGATTGTCGAGCGAGTTTTGAGCGGAGATCGTCTGGCTGTTCGACTCCTGCTTAGCCCAAAACAGCACCAACAAACCATCATCCTAGTTGCTGGCATTCGCGCACCGGCAACGAAACGCACAAACCCTTCTGATGGGAGAGAGGTACTAGCAGAGCCGTACGGGGATGAGGCCAAAGATTTTGTCGAGACACGACTTCTTCAGCGCTCTGTAAAGGTCGAGATTGTTGGCGTAAGTCAACAGAACCAGCTTATCAGTGTTGTTAAACACCCCAATGGAAGTATTGCCGAGTTCATTTTGAGGGCAGGGTTGGCGAGATGTACCGACTTTCATTCGACAATGCTTGGTGCTGGCATGGCTACGTTGCGCCAAGCAGAAAAAGAAGCAAAAGAAGAGAATCTAGGCCAGTTCAAGGGACATGTCGCTAGGGGGGCTAGTGCTAGGAATGCAGAGGCTATTGTTAGCAGAGTCCAGAACGCAGATACGCTTTATCTTCGAACTAAGGCTGGCGTAGAGAAACGGGTAAGCCTGAGCAGTATTCGACAACCCAAGTAAGCATAGCCAACAATATTCAATCCCCCCCTTATCTAGATAGCACCAGCTTATCTGCAACACAGGTCAACCGATCCCAAGCAAGCGCCGTTCAGCGCAGAGGCAAAAGAATTTTTACGGAAAAAACTGATTGGTAAGCACGTCAAAGTAACCATCGATGGCAAGCGGCCAGCCCAGGAGAATTTTGAGGAACGCGAAATGGCAACTGTTGTCTTTAGTGATAAGAACGTTGCTCTCTTGCTCGTCGAGAACGGTTACGCCTCAGTTATTCGGCATAGGAGGGACGATGAGGATCGTTCACCTATCTACGACGAACTTCTAGCCGCCGAGGAGACCGCTCAAAAGGAACAGAAAGGAATGTATGCAAAGAAATCCCCTACCAACAAGCAATTTACCGATGCCTCCGAGAGTGTACAGAAGGCAAAGATTCAGTTTTCGATACTCCAGCGTCAAAAGAAGGTTCCGGCGATCGTCGACTTTGTCAAATCCGGTTCGAGGTTTACCGTCCTCGTCCCGCGGGAAAATGCCAAGCTCACCTTTGTGCTTTCGGGAATCCGCGCTCCAAAATCGGCCAGAAACCCAAGCGAAAAAGGGGAGCCCTTTGGTCAAGAAGCGCATGACTTTGCGATCCGGCGTTGCATGCAGCGGGACGTTGAGATTGATGTTGAAAACTTAGACTCGAAGGGCGGTTTCATCGGCACTCTGTATATAAATCGTGAGAGCTTCGCGAAACTGCTAGTGGAAGAAGGCCTCGCCAGCGTGCACGCATACTCAGCAGAACAATCCGGCAACGCCAATGAGCTTCTCGCGGCGGAGAAGAAAGCTAAAGAGGCGCGAAAAGGCATGTGGCATGACTGGGATCCGAGCAAGGAGGAAGACGGTAATGTGGTACAAGCTAATGAGGCTAATGAAAGCAACGGCGACGCCACACCTGCGCCCCGGAAGAAGGATTATCGTGACGTTATGGTGACTAATGTTGATGAGACTGCCAAACTGAAGCTTCAACAGATTGGGGCTGGTACTGCCGCATTGACGGAGATGATGAGCTCGTTCAAAGCATTTCATCTAAACAAAGCAAATAGCACCTCATTACCCGGGCCTCCAAAGGCTGGCGAAGTCGTAGCAGCCAAGTTTTCTGAAGATGGAGAATGGTACCGAGCGAAAGTGTTTAGGGTCGACCGAGAAGGCAAACAAGCAGAAGTGAACTACTTTGACTATGGGAACTCGGAGAAGCTCCCTTGGTCTCGGCTACGCCCCCTAAATCAACCCCAATTCGCTGTTTCAAAGCTAAGGCCTCAGGCTGTCGATGCCGTATTGTCATTCCTGCAGTTCCCCACGCAAACAGACTACCTTGCTGATGCTGTCGGCTTCATCGATCAAATAACCGGTGGCAAGCAACTAGTGGCTAACGTAGACTCTGTTGGACCAGACGGTACTTTATACATCACGCTGTTTGACCCCAAGGTCTCGGGAAGTCTCCTGGAGAGTTACAACGCGGACATTGTGGCAGAAGGGCTTGCAATGGTACCAAAGAAGCTAAGGGCTTGGGAGGGCGCCGCAACAGATGTACTTTCAGCTCTAAAAACCAAGGAAGAAGAGGCCAAAAAGGGAAGGAGGGGGATGTGGGAGTATGGCGATTTGACGGAGGACTAGTCCTGAACAATTTGGGTGAAATTTAAGAAACCGGAGCCTGCAAAATGCCGCACTTAAAAGATGTGAAGATTTTCCGTTTTTCCATTTTGCATTTTACCAGACGGGTATATTTTGAGACTAGTTAGTTCTCCAAGATACAGCGAGCGTTCGCATATTGGTGCTTTCTCTATACAGTTTAAAAATTGCCACGTAGCAATTCAGCGGAGAGAAATACATGATCTGTTAAGAACCAAATAATAGGCAGATACAGACATATATTCACCTCCCCCTTTTCAATTTCGTTCGTTTATTTATTTATTTTTTTCTTACCCGCCTATCAAATTAAACGCTTGAATCATTGGAGGAAAAAAGAAAGGGAAAAAAAGGGGGATAGAGAAATATACAAGTCCTCTTATTCTATCCCCCGTGAAAAAAATGAAAAAAACAAAAAGTGAAAGATTTGTAAGCGGGGAGGGGGCCCGGAATCTTTTCTTTCTTTCTCTCTTTCCTTTCCTTCTGTAGTATATGTGTATGTTTGGGCTAGATGGGGACGACGAAAGCTCTTGTGCCGGGAAAGAAAAAAGGAAAGAAAGGAAAAGAAGGGAAAGGAAAAAAAAATAGAAAAGGGGGAGGGTTAGTAGGTGGAGGATACATATTCGAGGTGGGGGATGTATGTTTCGGGGTGGAGGATACACATTTCGGGGTGGAAGATACATACTTTGAGGTGGAGGATACAGGTTTCAAGGTGAAGGATACATACACCGAGGTGCAGGCTACATATCAATGACGGTGCGGGGCAGCGGAGATCTAGACCTCGATCTAGATCTCCAGGACCTCTCGTGCCAGGGGGTCGTTGGAGAGGCGGGATTGGGGGGAGGAGGAAGAGGAGGAAGAAGAAGAGGTTGAAGAACCTTGAGATTCCAGGGGTAATCCGAGCGCAGAACCTTACAGCAAGTGAGATAATCGACTTGAGCGAGACGCTGATCGAGCTGCGACTCTTCACGCATAAGATCGCGAACGATATCCTTTGCCTCCTCCTTGATAAGGGTGAGGCGATCTTCGAGACAGCACTGGGCCTTGTGGCTCATGGGGAAGTAGCGGTGGAAGTTTTGCATGGCGGGGGAGTCGAGGTAGGCGGAGTTAGCGGCGGCGATTTTGCGGTACAGGCTGGCGCCGCCATCGGGAGCGCACCATCCTTGGCCTTCGGCCAGGCTTTGGGAGAGCCATTGCCGGAAGTAGCACAGCGCCATCCACATGTAGATTTTGGAGGAGTATTTGTTGCGGCCGGGGGTTTCGTCGGGCGGGGTGAGGAGCGAGGTTGGGTAGAGCCCCAGGAGCCGGAGGTCGATGTTCTTTTTGAGCGTTTTTAGCTCCTCGTGTTTGCGTTGGCAGAGCGCGAGCACGTCCGGTGTGAGGTTGGCTTTCTCGCTCGCGCTGAGCGATTGCCACTGCCCCACTAGGTGGATTATGGATTCTTCGAACAGTCGCCCGGATTTTATGCGCACGGCGAGGTCGGACCACGCGATGGGGTTGCTCTGGATCGATTGGTACAATATTTGGCCCCGGCGGAGGAGCGCGTGCTCGATGACTGGTGATACTACCCTGACTGCACGGGTCTTTTCCGCGACTTCTAGGAGGCCCAGGCAGCCTGAGAGGGTGGAGCCCATGTCACCGTCTTCAACTACTATGGCGTCTTGGTTGTACATTACTCGGAACAGGTTGTCAAAGTCCCCGTATCGCGCACACGCAGCTGTAGACTTTCCGTTCTGATTATCAAGGACAAGCCTGGTATTAGCTTTGGCACCAGGGTGCTAAGCCGATCATCAGCATCCGTCACTTGGGGGAGTTGAAAGAAACATCACCATGAAGGGAGAAAAAAACAAGAAAAAGGGAGGCGGCTTTTAAACCCACCAGAAGCCTAAAGCTCCCAACATCGTCATCGCCAACCCCCGGAGCATATTCAAGGCGAAAACGAACAGCAGACTTCCTACCGCCCTTCCCGGCGGGCTCGCGGGCGTTATTCGGATTCAAAAGCCCACTAAACACGGCCGAGTTTGCGCGGAGGGTATGCCCATGGAGCTGGTAAATGCGATTTGACGCGAAGATGATGACAACGTCGCCATCGGCGTATCTCGGAAACTCAGAAGCAAACTCCGATGGGCTCCTGAAAACGATGGATATGATAAACATATAGTTAGTATATGAAACCGCAGAAAACGCACGGGGAAAAAAAGAAACGTCCCAACCCTGCGGAGGGGTGGATAGGGGGAAGAAAAATGGGGGGGGGGGGGGGGGATCCAGCCTTTTCTTTTTTGCTCACCTCTCCGGAGATCGGGTTTGGTAGTCGGCAGAGTCTACATATGAAGTAAAAAAAAACCAGAAAAAAAAGTCAGCCATCATGAAAACCCATGAACCCTAAACGACCCAAAAAAAATATATATATATGAATAAAAACTCCCCACCCCCTTAATCGGACCCCCAAGCACCAAGCAAGCTGAGAAGAAAGAAAAAGAAAAAAAACCGCAAACCACCCCCTCAGAACCCCAGGATAGCACCCGGGGGGGAGGGGGGGCCCCGCGCTCAAGTAAGTCTGGGGTCCATCGTGATGGTGATAGTGACGACGATAGAATAATAGCGGTCATCATAAACACACAGCACACGCCCCACACAACGCCATCAACAGCGGCAGAGACAGCAACAACACAGCAACACATCAGAAACCCCCCCCCAGCCTCTCCCCAACGCCCCATAAGCGGACCGCACACATGGGGGGCTCCCCCCGTTCAACTATCTAATTAATCAAGCTCACCTGGATTCATCACGTCTCGACGTCTCCTGGATGCGGTGTGTAATGTGTGTGGAGGGGGCGTATGATGTGTGTATGTGGAGGGGCTTTGTTGTTGGCGGTGGTTTGGTAGTGGTGGCGGTGGTTGGACCAGGGGGGAGGGCGAGGGAAAGAGTGATGGGATGGGTGAGGAGTGAGTGAATGGGCGGGAGGGAGGTGGCGTGGTTAGGTTTGGTTTTGGTATTGGTTTTAAGCTTTGTACTGGCGCGGGTTTTGTGAATGGGGGTGTTGGGAGGAGAGTAAGCTGAATGTGGGGGGGGTGGAAGCAAAAAGTAGAGGATGGAAAGTGGAGAGTAGAAAGTGGGGGGTAGGAAATGGGGAATGGAAAGTGAAAAGTAAACAGAAATTAGAAAGCAGAAACTAGAAAATCGGGAGTAAAAAAAAGAAAGTAGAAGCAGAAACAAAAAGCAGAAAGCAGAAAATAGAAAGTGGAAACCAGAGAGTGAGAGCGGAAATAAAACCTGAGGATAGAAACCAGAAATCAAAAGCAAAAATCAAAAGTAGAAATAAAAACCCAAGGATAGAAGCTAGAATGTAAAAGCAGAAAATAAGCCCAAAGATAGAAACCAGAAATGAAAAGTAGGACGTAAAAGCAGAAATAAACCCAAAGATAGAAACCAGAAACCAGAACCTAGAAATAAAAACCCAAACCCAAACCCAAAAACCCAATACCAAAGGAGAAAAAAAAAGGCAAACAAATCCTATCATCTCCATTGTCCCCATTGTCCCCATCGTCCCTACCGTCTCCATCCTCCCCTTCCCCTCCTGTTACTTACATATATATACACACACACACACACACACACAGCAAAACACCCCCAACACCGACGAGCCACGCGCTCAATTCTCCCCTGGACGCCGCCACACGGGGAAAACAAAACAAAAAACAAAACGAGCAGCAGCAGCAGCGAGGTAGGTAGGTAGGTAGGTAGGTGGGCTATCCTGCCGAGAATTCCGGCTACTACTGTTGTTGTGGAGGAGGCGATTCCTGAGCTAGGATTTCTTTCTTTTTGCTTGCCTACATGTAGAAGATACTGACTGTTGTTCGTACCCCATGAGTACTACTACTACTACTACTACCCGCCGCCACCGGCAACGATACCTACCTACCCCCCCACACTACGCAGAAACCCACCTCCGCAATAACACAAACCCCGCCCCCCCGCCCCCCTCATATTCATCCCAACTAGCTCTAGAGAACAGGGTCAGTTACCATATCTCTATAGCCCCGTGGATTTGGTTTGTAAAGTTTTATTTGTGGGGTTGGGTTTTAATTTTGTAGGTTTGGATTTGAAGTTTATTTGCGGGTTTGGGTTTGGGTTTCTTAGTTGATTAGGGGCTTTTGTTTGTAGGTTTGGGTTTCTCAGTTGTTCGGGGGGTTTTTTGTTTGTAAGTTTGGGTTTTTCAGTTTGTTCGGGGGGTTTTTTGTTTGTAAGTTTGAATTTGAAGTTTATTTGTGGATTTGGGTTTTATTTGTGGGTTTGAATTTGAAGTTTGTTTGTGGGTTTGGGTTTCTTAGTTGTTTAGGGGTTTTTCTATTTGTAGGTTTGAATTTGAAGTTTATTTGTGGATTTGAATTTTATTTGTAGGTTTAAGTTTTGTTTGATTTTTTATTTGTGGGTTCAAGTTTTGTTTGTAAATTTAATCCTAACTCATAAAGTATTTTTTTATCTGCTGATTTGAATTTTGTTTATAAGTTTAAAAATTTTTTATCCGTAAATTTGAGTTGTATTTGTACGTTTAATTTCTGTTCAATTGTAGATTTAAATTTTATCCGTAAGAGTTTGAATCCCTCCGATGCCTAGAATTTTTTATTTGTTAATTCAAATTTAACTTGTGAAGTTTAAATCCCTCAAATGCTTAAAAATTTTTATCTGTAAATTCAGATTTTATTGTAAATTCAAATTTAATCTGTAAAGTTTAAATTCTCCAATTGTTTTAAATTTTTTAGGGAATTTTTATTTGTAAAAAAAGAGGGCGGGTTTGGTGTGTATGTACGCAAGGAAAGAGAACAAATACGAGTTTTGGTGTGTATATATATAAGTAAAAAGGGGGAGTGAATGCGTGTTTGATATGTATATATAAAAAAAGGGGGCAAATGCAAAGTTTGGTATGTATATATCACAAAGAAGAAAAGGGCAAATGCGAGTTTGGTATATATATATATATATATATATATATATCAAAATATAACAAAATACAGACAGGATGGTAGAAAACAACAAGCCCCAGGTTGAACGAGAAACAGAAAACGCCAGCGAAAATTTATTTTATTTTATTTTTTTAAATATTCTAATTTTTTTAAAGTTTTTTTTTTTTTTTTTTTTTTTCGATACATACATATATATATATATATATATTATATAGGAAATTTTTTCGAGACGGAGAAAAAAAAGAAAGAAAAAGAGAATGGAAAAGAAAAAGAAAAAGAGAAAGAGATAAGAGAAAAAGAGGAGAGGGAGCTTCAAACTACAAAACCGACGAAAACCTCACCACCACCCAGAAGCAGTAGGGCAAGGAGGAGGCGGAGGAGGGGTCTTTGGTGTACCGCCAATGGGAACCTCGACGCCATTGACACCGCGGCTCCTCGTCCCAACAAGCCATTCCACGGCGTCTACGACGTCGGCCAAGCTGCTGTCCCCGGCTGCTGGGCCAAGGCCCACGGAATTAACCCTCACGCCATAAGCGGCAAACTCCCAGGCGCAGGCCTGAACCACCGATGCGATGGTTGATTTGGAGTGGAGCGTCGAAAAGGACGATGGGGCGTGCGGGGAGATGCAGATGATGGGGAAGTCGGGTCGCGGGTCGGTGGTGGTGGTGGTGGTGGTGGTGGTGGTGTGGTATTGGAAGATCATTCTCTTGAGTGCGCCTTGGATAAACGGGACTAGGCCCGCTGTGGCGTCGCCTCGAGGCGTCCACGACATGAAGCTGGGTTCCTCTGTGGCCATGGGCGGACACCAAATAGCGCCGTCCACGCCGCCCCATGCCTCGACGGCTCTTCGCACAATCCCGTCGACGGTCCTGCCTCCATCTCCTAGATCTCCGTAGACAATGCTCACGCTTCCAGCGCCGGTCTTGGCTAGACTCCGGATCTGGGTGATGAGGGAGATGATGGAGGGGTCGGAGGGGGAGGTGTGGTAGTAGTGCGCGATTATGTTGGCACCGAGTGAGGCGAGGGTTAGGCCGATTTGGTGGCCGAGAGGCGTGTTGGTATTCGTTACTAGGAGGGTTTTGGATCTTAGAGGGAGGTGCGGAGGGGGAGTGGCGGTGGTGATGAAGGGAGCGGGTGGGGGGGCGGAAGGCTGCGATTCTGGTAGTAGCTCCCTGGGGGCTTCCTCGCAGGAAACGTCTTCCTTCGGCTGTTCCTCTCTTTGCCTCTCTCTCTCGACCCTCTCCTTCTCAAGCCTCTCTTGGTCCATCCTCTCCCGCTCCCTTTTCTCCTCCTCTGCCCTCTCCCGTCTAATCCGCTCCTCTTTCTCCCTTGCCTCCTTTTCCAACCTTAGCTTCTCCTGCCTCTCCTTCTCTTTCTGTTCCTTCATCATCTTAACTTCCTCCCGGAGCCTCTCCAACTTCAACTGCTCCTCCTTCAGCTTCTGCTCCTTGCGTCGCTCATCCCGGAGCTTCTCTTCGCGGATTCTCTCCTGGCGTATTCTCTCCTCGCGGAGCCTCTCCTCACGGATACGTTCCTCCCGTATCCTCTCTTCGCGAAGCCTTTCCTCACGCACTCTCTCTTCTCGAATCCTCTCCTCTCGCAGTCGCTCCTCGCGCAGCTTTTCCGCGCGAACCCTTTCCTCACGCATTCTCTCTTCACGCAACCTCTCTGCGCGAGTCTTCTCTTCGCGCAGACGCTCTTCCCTCAATCTCTCCTCTCGAATCTTCTCTTCGCGGAGGCGTTCTTCCCTCAATCTCTCTTCACGGAGTCTCTCTTCCCGCAGCTTCTGGGCCTTCAGCCTCTCCTCCCTAAGCCTCTCCTCTCTAGCTCTCTCTTCATCAGCTACTCTTTTCTTCCTCTCTTGCTCCTCAGCTCTTTGCCTCGCCATTTCCTCCTCCTCTGCTGCATCTTCTTCCGCCTTGTCGTGCCCCCCGTTGACCTCGCGGCTGGCATTGTTGTAAATTTCGCTTGGCGGTTCACCACGGGGAGTGACCGCCTCTAGAACGGTATTGGAAGCTTTTGGGAGCCCAATTGTTGAACGCACAGCCTTAAGGTCGAGCTCCGAAGCGTCCTCCACGTCCTCGATGGTTGGCCTCGGAGGGACCTTAATCGCAGAGGGCCTGATAGCAATTGGTCTTACCGTAGGCACAACGACTTTCCCCTCCCCTCTCCTGGACACATACGAGATATCCTGCACGGCCCTGAGCGGCGGTGTCGAGTATCTCTTGGGAGGCGAGGGCATCCGCAGCGGGGGGGGCGGCGGCGGCGGCGGCGGAGCGAAGGGCGACGAGGCAAAGGGCGTTGAAGCCGGGCGACCGGGTAAAAGAGGATGTGAAGCAGGAAGCGGTGGTGAAGACCTCCTTGATACGGTCCCTCTTCGCTTTCTCGGTTTCTGATCAGGAAAGTGCAGGACGATCCTATTTCCCGCCCCTTCTCTCTCAAGGACAGAGAGCCCAATCTTCACGGATTCCGATGCATTTGCTTCGTGCCTGTAGCTCGAACGGCTCCTGCTTGACACTACAGATCGCGAAGGCACAATCGTAGTAGCAGTGGTGACGGTGCTGCTAGTGTCACAAACGCTTGATTCATATCCGAGGCGAGCCTTTGTTGAATCCACCGATACGACCGACGATGTCTTGGAAGCAGCTCCCCATCCAGGGGGCGGCTGACTCTTACTTCGACGCTTGCCAGACTTTTCAGCCTTTTGTCTCGGCTCTCGCTCCTCAGGCACAGTCCACCTGTCGACAAACAACTCCTTCACCCGCTCAAACGGAATGTCCTGACTTCTTTCCACCTGCTGTAGCCACCTGATAGGACTCTCCTCGGACTCCGCCACGTGGGACGCGTGCCGGCGGTGGTTCCGTCTCTCCTGTGATGATGTCCCGGAAGTCGTTGACGAGGAGACGGCTGACGGTGGAGAGTGGAAGTTCGGGGGAGTTAGGGTCTTAGCAAAGAGACTCCATTTTCGGGATTCGGAAGCAGCGGGGTACGCAAGAGAGACCAGCTTCTCAAAGCGTGCAATGTGGTCCGTGGCGGACTGGGAGGGGTGGTAGTGGAGGAGCGAAAGCTCAATCGCCGGTTCTGGAGGTGGCGGCGGAGACATTTTTGGTGGTTTGTGTTGTTTTCCAAGCCAAAAATGGCTTCCTTTCTATTCTATCTCGTTGCTCCTATTTGGAGGACGCAGGATTGGGGGGGGGTATATCGTCAAATCTCGAATGAATTCTTGGATGCGCAAAGAACAATATCCCAAAACACAGTAGTGATGTAAAGTCGTAGCATTATACAATTGCAGAGAATTCTCCCAAGGGTATCCTTTTTCTTCCAAGAGCTCATCGGCACCGTCGCCCGGCCATGCATCTCTTTAAGGCTCACAGCACACAGCAGTTCGCCGCTGTGTGTTTGTCCCCCTCCGCCAGGGCACGACGTGTCTGCATGACCAGCACCCGTTGCATCAGCGGCTGGTGCGCACGCACCTGTACAACGGACATGTTTGTCCCTATTGGACGTTTGACGGGCGTTTCCACTCATCCATCACTGCCGTTCGTTCGGTTCGTTGTTGTTATTGTTGTTGTCGTCGTCCCCCGTTGGCGGGGGAGGGAGGGAGGCCACTCCGCATGCTGGTCTTGTCCTGCAGCGTGTGTGCTTGCGCTACATCGCCTGCCAACACAGCAAGTGTCAGAGAGCCCAAGACGCGATGCTCATTCACCACCCCATCGGACTGTGCGATTCGTTTGGTGCAGAGCGCGCCTGCGATGACGCAGTACTACGATGTCTTGGTGTAAATCATTAGCTGGGGAGAAAGGGACGGTGAAGAGATGGGCATGGGATGGCGCGTTCGATTGGAGCCATGCAGCATGAGGTCGACACGAAGTGATGCGGAGTGTTTAGTTGGCACGGCTGGATGCATGTCTTCTGGGTCTATGCTGTCTACGCTACCTCTGCTCCCTAGCCTCTGCTCCCTACGCTCCCTACGCTCCCTACGCTCCCTACCCGTAGCCGCCTCCCTGGGTGGTGGTGGCGGCGTTCTGGGATAAGGGGCGCAAGTGCAAGTGTACACACGACATCGTCACACCGTCCCTTCCCGTAGTAAAGCTAGCTCGCTGGTGTTGTTTACAGCGCCTGTGTGCACTCTTCTTCTGGGGACAGCTCGGCGGGGCGGAGGGGCTGGCTTTGCTACGTAGGCTTTTTTTATTTTATTTTATTTCTATTTTTTTACTTATTTATTTTTAATCCTGCACGTTTCAGTGTTGGCTGCCATGACACGCTGGTGTTTGTGCTCCGACAAATTAATAATTAATTCCCTCCCTCTCCCCCCGGCTGCTTTGGCTCTTTTTTTTTTTTTTTTTCTTTTCGAAAATAGCGATGGGCCAACGAACAACGACAACACACTTATTAATCCGTCTATACATAGTTTTCACCAGCTGGGCCTTCACCGCTTATAAATTATCATGTAAAATCACACAAAAATACCTCTTGTTTTTCACACCGAAATACTCTCCCCTAGCAGAGAGTCGCACAAAGGCTTTTTTGTTTATTTACTTACCGCCAGGCAGCAGGCTGGGACCAAGATAGCACGGCGGTCGACCCTCCTCCTCCATACAGGGTAACCACCGATGCTGCATCTCTGCACCTCTGCATCTCTGCACCCATTGCACAAGCACTCCGTCCGCACGGCAACAGGGCATCGCATTTGGCGGAGAACCTTGGCCGACCAGGGTGCATCATCCATCTGCGTGCGGCCTGTGTGTGAATGTGTAATGTGTGTGCGCACATCCATACCGAAGACGGTACTAGAGTACCATGTATGGTATGTATGGTGTATGTATGTATGTACAGAATACATCCATCCATCCGCAGAAGCAGTAGCAGCAGCAGCATGATGCACATCATCGCCGACCCTGCCAGACACAGGGTGGAAAAAGAAAGCACGGCATCAGGCAGTCCCGTTCTTCCAGAACCATTCCAGAAGGGTGATACACCTCCCGGTATATTGTACATGTACATCCCTCGCTCTCTCGACCCCTAGCCCCAACCAACTCACGCAGTCGGCAGTCTGGAGGGCCGGGTTGTGCTGCTAGTGGACATGGTGCTGGACGTGGTGCTGCTGGACATGGTGCTGGACATGGTGCTGGACATGGTGCTGGACATGGTAGTGAACATGGTAGCCATGCTCGCAGGCCGGGATTCCTCGGTCGGGCTTTTTAAAATTTCCTGAGCGGGGGGGGATCGCGATTCCATGGCGAGCAACTGGTCCGCGGCAGGCAGAGCAGCGGTGGGTCTCGGCCCTGTCCGCCTCTGTCCTCCCGGCGCGGAGTCTTGCCTGGCCCCTCGCCCGGTGGCTTGAAGGATCTTCCCAAGGGTCATCTTCGGCTTCCAGCAGGTCGTGCGTGCAGTCGTGCGTGCAGTCGCGCAGTCTTGCAGCTCGCTCTTGCGCTAGAGTATGTAACACCACGGAGACCAGCAGCGCAACTGCGACAACTGCGACGGCCATCTCCCCAATCCGTCACCCGTCATCCCCCCCCCCTCCATCATCCCTCATCACCCATCACCCATCCCTTCATCCCTGGCTCATTCCCATCTGCTCGGACGAAGGAGCTCCGTGGCTGCTGCCTTGGCCTGTCCAAGCGCCCCTCGGCCTCGGCAGAGCAGGCTCTCGTCTCTTGAAACTTGAAACACCGTATTCATGCTGGGTTTGTCTGCACGACGGCGCATCCGGCCCTTACTCAATATACCGGTGCTGTGGTCTCTCTCTCACTCACTACTATGTCTGTGCAAATACTAAGCAGAATAAAGTAGAGCACTATAGTACTGCTCCGTACACCCCCAACCCCAACGCGTATGTACTGTACAATATTATTCAATAGAGCATACATAATACCATCATCTATGTTCTATGTATGCACTATTATGCAGAGCACCGAGTACTGACTTGTGCTCTGCACAAAATGCTTTCATACTTTTTGCATACGTCGGGATCGCCACATGCGTCTACCACAGTATAATGGGGCGCGTCGAGGGTTGTTCGCCATACGGGAGATCTCGATCGTCAAATGGCACTACGAGGAGCGGGGAGAAAAAAAGAGCCTCTGCCACGTCATGTTCATATATATATGCTCTGTACTATAGTATGTATATACATACATACTACATACATCCCACATACATCCACACACACTACGTACACCTCCAAAATACGTCAAAGCCTCCGCGAGGTTTCTCCGCTGAACAAGTCGTCCCCATGCATAACACTGCGTTTCAGGTTAGCATTGAGGCCTGCAGGTTCGCAGCATCGCCGCGCCTGCCCACACCGCGTTTGCCCACACACGAGACGGCGGCCTATCAGACGCGAGCAGAGCATTGTTGCGCCGATGCGGGTTGTTGTGGTGTTCTCTGCTCCGGCTGGTTGTGTGAGTGGAGCCCGCTCATAATAGCACCGCCCAATCAACCGCCGCCCGGTGCATGACAGACATCATGCGGCAAGACCGACATCCGAGAAGCTCAAAGTCCAATTTCCCCACGCGACGAATCAGGGGTCTTCCCTGACACACTCGGGGTTACATCGACTTGCGCGGCGGCAAAGCAAGGTCGGTACATTGGTAGCTGGATGTTGGTGTCCGAAGGCGAGGCGTCAGGCGTGAGGCGTGAAAAGCCTTTCCCCAAACGGGGTTGTTGGGGCTCCACTAGAATAAAACAGTCAAGTTCGCCAGAGACACCGTCGGCTCGGCGAGTTTATACGTACGGAGTTAGTATTCTCATTCATACGGAGGAAACACAGCGGCAGGGGTCTGGTTTCCGGGCACCCACACACCAACAGCCCAACAGCCCACCGCTCCACCCCATTGGGCTACTACTATACGGAGTCGTACTCAACGTAGAGCAGCAAGCCCTTGGGACGGTGTGTGCCGAATCCTCCACGGGATGCCCATACAGGTTTTTCTCGAAAAGGCGGATTATTCCAAGTGGTGTGTTATACTTGCCGGTCTTCTCACTGGCGCAGAGTACGTAGTACATGCGCGAGTATTCTTGTTCTTGAGTAGCATGCTGGAGTTTTAAGCCCGTCTAGACCGATTGTTGTGTTGGCCACGAGCGCCTCCAAGCCAAACTCTGTCGTGCCGCTGGCCGAGAGAGAGATCGGAGAGCAGTCTTGAGAGGTCGACAGAGCCAAAAAGAAGCTATCGGGCGCTCCAATTAATATCATTCGTGAAATATCGGTGAGAGATGCTTTCCACTAGAGAGATAGCGTTGTTTGTTTTCATCAGCCTTGGAGCAGGTGCAGGGAAATAGCGCGGGAAGCTGGGGGGAGCCTTGCGTGACGACCGAAATCTCCACAATCCACCGCCACCGACTCCCAATCCTCAAATGGGCACCGTCAGCCCAGCGTGAGGGCGAGACACCTGAACAGTAGGCGCGCAGGCAGCAAATCAGTAGTTTAAGCACCCTGTAATATGCAGCAACGTTTCGCGTGCATCGATGATTAGCACAACGGCCTTTACGACGGAGTATGTAGGTGATCGGGCAAATTTCCTGACCTGTGTGGATGCATGAACGAGCAAGAAATGCACAGAGGTGCTATATCCAGCACGCCATCGGAGCCGTCAAATTTCAAAAATCTAGTTAATCTATTGGCTCGACGGCGCCGGATAGCAATTCGAATTGCGACTTCTGACGCTTCTCTGTCGGAGGCTTCCAGCGCGATCTCATGCGACTGGATTATGCTATTTGGGAGCTGGCGAGTAAGCCTCCCAACGCGACGGCGGATGTCCGCCTTCTGCTGACAAACTGGCATCCAACTTGCCGGTCACGGAGCACCCAGCAGCTGAAGGGCTCGATGCCGATCCTTCTGGCTTCCTTATGGGGCGCGCTAAGATAAGGATCGGACCAAAACACCTCAGCTCCCCCGCCGCGATATTCAGTCCTGTGCCACAGGCTTTTGCAACTGACCGGCGAGAAACACCCTGTGGGCTCGACTCCAGCGCCTCGGAAACACGACCAATTGCTCTTCCATCGCCCTATGAACGCCAAACGCCCCCGAGGAAATCAGGACATGGGCTTGAGATCTGTTTCTCGCGTCATCAATGAATACGGCAAGGGAAGGGAAGGGCAGGACGGGGAGTGTGTGGGTGTGTGTGTGGGCGTGAGCGGGCGTGTGTGGAGTGTTGCATCTTCCCAACGCCAGCCGAGGGTCAACGCGCATTGGAGCGGTTTTGCCTCCGACAGCGAGCAAATCAACACTCGAAGCCCCGGGTGGTTTAGCCGAGTGCAGAGAAGGAGAGAATAGCAAGGCCGTATAGCCATTACGACGAACTAGTCCCAGCGCAGATGGCCGCCTATATCGTTTCCCCAGCCCGGCGAACGGAGTAGGAAAGGGGAAGGCTAAAAGCAAAAGGGCCTTTCTGCAGGAGATACCGACTGCCATGGCACGGAGGAAACAGAGGCTTATGATATCGAAGCCGTCTGGCATACTACGTACGACACCCGTCTCGCGCGGCGAGTCATCGTCCAACGTCCATCACGCATGTTGGAAGGGATTACCATGCAGCCAAGAGGCTAGAGACGCAACCACCAAGGCAATGGCAGGCGCTGATTTGTCGCGGCCGTGTAACCCTTGAGATTGATCAACGTTTCGGATGGTTCTCGGCTCTCACGACAGGTTACTCACAACAGCCCTTTTCTTTGCTTTTCGTTTGCCGAAGACGGCGGGTGCAAGTGAGGAGCAGCGGCGGCGTGAGCAGCAGCAGGCGTGTGTGATGTCGTATCCCTATTTTTCAGCAGATATGACTTGCTGCCAGTCCCGGATTAGAGGGGACCCAATCTCCGACTCTCGAGATCCGTTTAAACGGCCATGCGCGTGTGTATTACTGAGATGAGGGGCTTTGAAATGCTCTCGCCGTCGCTCAGGTGATTGGTGAGAGAGCCCTACCCGTGTCCGTTACGTGCAAATATTGCCCTTTTAAAAACTTGTCCATCCCACCCCCCCCCATCCCTCGTGGGCTTGCCCTTTCCCCTGCTCCCGTCTTCATCGATCTCCCTGCCACTCTAGCCTGGCTGTCAGAATCCCTCCCTCATCCCTCCCTAATTCCAAGGGTTTTTTTTGGCATTACATAGGGATTGGCCGCATCGCACATGCTGTCAACTTGACAACGCGACAGAGCACCTTCGCTACGGCCGTTCTCCCCAACGGTCTCGCCCTACAAGCATTTTTTCGAATTAGCTTCAACGGCCTTGGGTTCCGCGCAAGCCATCCTTCGCATCTCAACGGCCAGAACCAGGGGGTGGGCGCGCTGCCGTATTTTGTACAGCCAGCCATACCCTTGCCCCATCAACCGCCGACATTCGACATCTTGCTTGAACTGCTCATCGCCCTCAGCCTTTTCGAGCCGACTTGTAGGTACATGCTGCACAGGCAGCGCCGACAGTCAGACCGAGCTCGCTCAGCCCGCAATTTCAGGCAAGTCGCACCTCAGCTTCTCTCTGCTCAGCTGCAGAGTCTAATGAGCACGCGGCGCAGGCTGCTGTTTATTGACTCGGGCTGTTTTTTTTCGATTTAATTATTGGATTGTTTTCGCGGTCACCTGCCGACCGCGCCATCTCGGACCCAAGATTCCCCTTCGCACTGCAAGCATCTGCTCCTTTCCGCAACGGCGCGCGGACGAGGCTCCAATCACCAGTTCCACCATCCCTGGCTCGGTCGGCATCGCACAGGCCACATCGACTCGGGAGAAGACCTGCTCGGCGGAGACACTGGCCCAATAAACCGGCGTCGAGTCCGTTGGTATTCTGATGCACTCTGCGCGGCTCTCTGAGTAATCGGCACTCGACGACAGGAACGACAGGAACGACAGGACGACCAGGCCAGCCAGCACGACCAGGACGGCCAGGACGACACTGGGCCCCAGCGATCAACAGTGCAATCGGGTGTTTCCTTGCCCGCGTCAGGTCCCAGGCCACGCAGCAAGACCACGCCGAAGAATTTACGCGAGGCAGTAGAACTAGGAAGAGCATTGCACCCCCGTACTACAAGTCTCTGCCCCAGACCCTACCTCTCACCACCCTTCGACGTCACCCACAACACGCCCTATACGCGTTTGCGCCACGGATAGCTCATCGCAGGTGTCCTGGGCGCACTGCTTCTCTCTCGCCGTGGGAACTGCCTGGCCGCTGCGGGACACCCGGCCAGCTCTCTCTCCTCTCTCTCTCTCTCCCTCTCTCTCTCGATAGTATGTACCGTCCCTGCGACACTCTCCACCCCCTCCTCACCTCCTTGCCCATCCGTTCCTGCGAGAACGCTCTGGGTTCCTGCAACCAAATACGGCAAACCGCTGACGATACATGATGTTATTATCGTGGCGTTCAGATATACCTCTGCTAGCTACGGTCACCCCTACCTCCTCCAAGCACCACGCAACTCATCTGTCCAAAACAGCCGCGGCAATCCCTGAGGGCAGGTCTAGATTCTGTGGGATACAAAGTATTCGCAGCACATCAGCTAGCGTCTTGCCTCTGAGCCGGACCCTCATTCGCGGGTCGTAGGATCGTCGAGATACAAGATCCTCGTAGCTGCGTCGCTCGGGCAAAAGACCACACGGCGAGGCCCTCGAAGCTTACAGCTACATTGCAGAGCACTTAATATACTTGCGGCGCCTTGTAAATTGGGCGACATCAGCACCCAGCCAGGCAGCTCGCCCACGCATTTTGCAGTCGCTCTCTGTCTGGCAGCACCCGCCAGCGAGCGCACCCGTGATTACCCCCCGGCCTTCCTGTTTTGTGTCTGTTGTTTCGTTGTATCTCGGTACTGTGTCGAGGGGCGGTGCATTGCTCGTTGCTTTTCCCCCTCCCTCGGCACGTGTGGGACAACCCTCCAGCAGAGTGGCGGCGTAGCGACCGTGTTTCGAAAAAAAAAAAAAAAAACAACACGGCGCCCAACCGTTACGTTTATAGCACACCGGAACTCTCGCACGGATATTTGCGACTTGCGAATTTTTAGGAAAAATATCCTCGAGCACCGGACGCTGGCCAGTGCCTCCACTCCCCTCCCCCAGCCATGTCGCATCCGGAGCTTGGACCCGGCCCGGGAGGCTATAAGGACGAGACAGCCCCTGTGGCGAAAGACCCCGTAGTAAGTTCCGTGACTTCTCTTTTGGCTCCTCCCAGCATTAATTACCTTAATTGCGTGCATCTATCCTCGGCATCGCTGGAGCAGTCCAAAGGCCATCGCCCGCCACCTCCCCTCCCCAGTCATCCACCCACCCCCTCGCTACTACATGGTATGGTATGCGCTGAAAAAGCAGCGCGCAACCCCCGGCCCTCCACGCTCTTCTGCTTTGGGGACAGCCTCATTTATCCCCTCGCCCATGCCCCCCATGATCCCCGTTGCGATCTCTCCATGTCTGTCATTTTGCATGATTCCTCCTGCCTTCCTGTTGTGATCGAGAAAATACATAAATCACCCCCAGTTAATCTTGTTATTTGCACGAGGAGATCCAAGCTCGGATCTCACAAAACGTGCTGCTTTCCCTTGTTGTTGCGATCTTCCGGCTGTGTTGTATACCCCTCGTTGCTTTTCTCGCCCACCCTACCTTGTCTACCAGATACCCGACTCTAGGTACTACATTTCTACCGTGTATGCTCGCGCTCAAGGAAACTGTTGCGGGGCCGTAGGAAGACTGCTTGGAGCGTCGCGTCGTTTTTTGGTGCCAATGGTTGTGCTTTGTTGTCGAATAGGGAAAGATCCAGACTGACGACTCTTTGTCTCTACCAGCATCATCCTCATCACCCTCAACAGGGACCACCACCATCTCAGCATCTGCAGCAACACCCGCGACCCTCGAGCATCGTACATCAACATCACCATCAAAATTCACCACATCAACCGCCGGCGCCCCAGCCGCACCACCAAGGCTCATACGCGTCGCCACACGGATCAAACCAACCACTGCCACCACAACACCAGTCGCCTTACGGACAGAGTGGGCCAGGCAGTGGTGCCCAACATCCTCAAGAAATTCCCTATTTCACACATCCAAGCCCGTACAGCACTCCAAGCGCATCTGGAACCTATTCATCCGCAGGTAAGAATATGTTGATATTTCATACTAATCACGCAATCGAAAATCCCGCCGTGGCTTAGAGAGCCAGAATAAGATGAAGTTTCCCGCGTTTTTTTATCAAAAAACCTTTTGGGAGGGGGGCTATTTTGTACGCGTTACTTTGGGAGCCGAAAAACTGACCGATTTACATCCAGATACTCCTGATATGATGGCAGCAGCACACATGAATAGGCCATATCCTCCTATATATCATACACCACAGTCGAATTCGCCGGCATCAGTGGCATCTCCCTCAGGCCATGACCAACATGGCCGGAGTATTTACGGACAACCACCACCACAGCTTCCCCAAGGCATGTATGGATATCCACAACAATACCCACCAATGCCACAGGCCGCGCCTCCACCTTATGCTCAGCACCCGGGAGCGCAGCAACATCCTTCTCTAACGTCACAACCGCAACCCCTGCTCATGTCCCACAACCCTAGTCAGCCACCGATGCAACACCAGAACCCGCATCACGCTCAGCAGGCGATTGCCAACAGCCCTCGAACAAAACTAGCCCAGACGCCCCTCCAGAGACCGCATTCAGGGCCGATGTCTACCCCAACCCAGACCCCGACCGGTCCTCCCGGCAGCGCAAACAGCATTCATGGCGGTGGGGGAGGTGGGGCGGGTGTAAATCCGAATGCAGCGCCGGGCCCCATTCCAGCGACCACCCCGCTGGTAGTTCGACAAGATAATAATGGAGTGCAATGGATAGCATTTGAGTATTCTCGTGACCGCGTCAAGATGGAGTATACGATTCGATGTGACGTTGAGTCTGTGAATGTCGACACCCTGAGCCAGGAATTCAAGACCGAAAACTGTGTCTATCCGAGGGCTTGTTGCAGCAAAGATCAATATCGAGGCAACCGACTGGTCTACGAGACTGAATGTAATACAGTCGGGTGGGCTTTGGCGGAGCTGAACCCTTGCCTACGGGGCAAGAGAGGGCTAATTCAGAGAGCAGTTGATAGCTGGAGGAATAGCAACCAGGATCCGCGTCTGAGGAGTAGACGCGTAAGGAGGATGGCGAAGATCAACAATCGTAAGGCCGTTCAGGCAGCCCAGCATCAGAACCACATGGGAGCCCCGGCTGGTCCTGGGCCCACCAGCGTTTCAAGCGCAGGTGCCATGGGACCGGGAGGGATGAAGGCTAGCTTGGGGATTGGGGGGCCGCAGCTACATCACCATCATGCTCATCCTGAGGGAAGTGCACCCGGTGGGAACGATGATGTCAGCGGTATGTTTCACCAGATGTAATTTTTTTTGTGTGATTAGCTTCAATGGATTGAACCATGTTTGGAACCGCTGCGCGGTATATCTTTATGAAGCGTAGACAAAAACTGTGTCGCTGATTATGAACTCTTTTCTATTTTTCTTCTAGCCGACAATGAATACAGCGACGGGCATCACCACCATCACCAGGTGCCCAACGGTCCGCCTGGGGGACCACCAAATGATATACGCCAGAGGCAGGTATTCCACGGCTATCCGACAAACTACGCGACCGATAACGTAGGTGGTGCATCCATTGCTCCTTCGATCCACGATGGCCTTGACCAGATGGGTGGGCATCCACCAACAAACTCCACTGCTATTGCCACCTCTGTTCCAAAATCACCCACATCAAGAAACATCTCTCTCTTTGGCGATGTCCCTGAGCACAAGCGTCGCAAGTTTATCCTCGTTGATGATCCGCATCGAGGTTCGCGAGTTCGTGTTCGAGTTATGCTCGACCAAGTTGACATGAAGGAGATCCCTGACTCCTACCGCAAGAGCAACTCCGTATATCCACGATCCTACTTTCCAATGCAAATGCAATCTCCACCGAGCTCTGCAACAGGGAGTCGGTTCGAGGATGACGACGACGACGAAGCGGATGATGTGATAGGGAGACCGAGGAGAGGCCGAACCATGGTACCAGTTCAGATCCATGACGGTACGGAGGTAGAAGTGGCTACGCCGCGACTAACGAAATCTAAACGGGAGAAGGAAGTAGCCCTCAATGACCTAGGCTATCGCATGAGCTGGAGCCAGAGCAGGGTATTTTCTGGGCGAACGATGTTCATGCAGCGAGCTTGTGAGTTGTCACCTTGCCTCTTCTATCCTGTAATCAAAACGACAAACTCTACCAGAGCCCTGTTGGAAAACAAACTAATCTAGTTGGGTAGTGGACGCATACCGCAACAAGATGCGCAGTTCAATGATGGCTGCCGGCAACGACGCAGCGACCGTGGCACCGCACTTTGAGACGAGAGTTGGAAAACGGAAATGGCTCGAGCGGAACCGGCGTTCGAAGAGAGCTGGAACTCCATGAGTTCTCCCGCTCATTTCGATGGCCTTCCTATCGTCATGCCGTTTCGAAAACTAATCTATTCTTATTAGCGCCTAACGAAGTTTACGAATCTCTATTCTTTCTTACTGCGCATTCCAGTCATCGTTGTAAAAAAGAAAAAGAGCGCGCCTGCCATCTCGTGTGCATGCCCGTCAGGCTCAAGCTCCATTCTACCATCTCATGAATGGCTGCTACCTTAGGTTTCTGTCTCAGGTATCCAAACACTTACGGGTGTGATCTTTTTCAAGTTTGAAACGGCTCTTTTCTTCCTCTCTTCCTTCGGAATCGGTCATAACCGTCACCTATTGCTTTGCACCTAGGCCAGTCTCGGTATTGTGTTAATAACGTATTTGCTTTTGCATTCTACATTTCATGGCGATTTGAGCGATGTTTCCAGCGTGGGGAATGGGAAAGGTGGTGGACGAACGGGGCTATGAAGATTGACAGCAGAGCTAGGTCTTGGGGCCTTGACGATGACAAGGTCTGGGGCCGGCTCGTGTACTGCACAGCGCTCCATGCTTGTCTTTTTTTTTTTCCTTTCTTGAAGCAAGGATACGGAAGGAATTTACTTGCTCGGTTTCTTTTTTATTTCTCCCTCTTCTATCAAATTTTTTTTTCTACTTCTTTAACCTCCTTTCCACTCTAAAGCGTCAGACTTTTTTTTTTTTTTTCTCTAACCAAATTTCCCCCCTCATCTATCATGAGAAAATGAATAAAAAGGGAACTTGAAAAAGGAACTTCTTGCTCTTTTTTTTTCCTAAAAAAACAGATGATGGATTAGGATTAGGATTAGGATTAGGATTAGGAATAGGGTGTAGCGGCAGGGGGGCTTTAGGAGTAGGGAAATAAAAATTAAAAAAAAAACCTCTTGTCATGTAATTTCCCTTCCCCCGAGCAAAACGAATAAAATACAAATACAGTCGAGTCGCGCTGCAAGAATATGGTTGGGGCAATGGACTCCATTCTTATAGCGCGATTATTTTTATATATTCTTATAACGCGAGATTCTTGCAACGCGACTCGACTGTGGATGATTCCTCCCGCTCTTTCTAGTTAGAGACCTGCTGCTTTGGGGCTAGCATCTCACCTCAACATAGAATTTACCGCCAACTTTTCTCCTCCCCTCTCAACCTCCATTCATAACGAGAGAACAGAAGAAGCAAGTACATGTAGAAGATGGGCGTGTTGGGGTGAGTTCTCACAGGCTGATGATGAATATGTGACAGGATAGAGCTTAAAGAAGGCTGCGGACGGGTCAAAATTTCTTACGCCAGGTTATATTGTATGTATGGACTGTATATACAACTGGGCTTTGGATGCGCGCATAGAATTCCTCTGGATCTGTCTAGGGCACAATGATCGAGAGGGCGTTCGAAACAATCTTGGTGATGCGTATGTACTCTGTACATGACTCAACTTTCGCATCATCTCAGCCTCGTTGAGATAAACAGAGAATTGTTCCTCGACCCTACCCCGCGGCACTACCAAAATCTTTCTTGCATTAATCTTCCCAGTGCACCAGCAGCGGACTTCTCGAAAGTCATATCTGCAGAATTTCCATAAACGAAGCTGAAAGCACTCAACTAGGAGGAAGTCTTGCCGCCAAGTTGGAAGGCATCGATTGGCTTGGGTTCAAACCACCGCTTGGAAGGACCCACTATATGGAATCATCTGTCAGCGACTGCCATGTTCCCGTCACAAGGGCCATCCACGAAATCCTCAGGCCAATGGCAGCTCCGCGCAAGGCCTATTAGTTAGGCCAGACTGCGCCGATATTGCACAAACGCCGAAAGCGGCTAAAAAGGCTTCAGGCTGGGTCCTGAGCTGAGCTGGGAGAAGTGGGGAAGCTATCGCCAAGTCACCCCATGGGGAACCCCGCGGGGTCTCTGTGAGAGAGGCATGGAGGTGGACCCGCCGCTGCACATATATTCCTCTCTTCGCAGTAGGGTTTGTACGGAGGGCCCAGGCGATACTCAAAAAGCTACGCTCATGCCGATATTTTGATATTGCGTATCGAGTTTCCCGAGCCTCAAATTCTCTACTAGCGAATGGTGTACAGTGTCCAGAGTATTACGTGTGTAAGAAGTCTAGTGCGATTTATCTGGTTCTTTGGATTTCACTAATGCCTGCAGCAATCGCCCCACGCGGTTGGGGTTGTGGCCTGGAGGCTGAACTGGAAGAGCAACAATAGCAGCGGCAAAGTCCTGCGAGTCAACGATACAGCTTCCGTTACGGAATAAACTACTAAACAACCTCAAGCGATTCGCATAGAATAGCTTTACTCTCTTTCCCTTAGCGATGAAGGTATTTCCCGTCCTTCCCGGTAACAGACAACACTCTAACTATATTGTTGCGGTAGCCCTACTTGGAGCAGCCGGCCCTCGCTATTCTCCTACTGCTTCTCCCAGGGGTGGTCTGTCAGCAAGCAATCTTCAGCGATGGCGACCATGACAGCAGCCTGGCTGTTAGCGTCCAAGAGACAGGCCCTAGCCAAGCTGACCTCGACGCAACAGTCGCACGAGCATTAAACACTTGCCAGGTTCGCCAGGTTCTCGGCGACTCTCATTATAGATTGCTGTACGCCGAATTGCTCAGCCCAAGCACCGAGCTCTACCCCGATACTAAAGACGAAGGCCACATGTTCCAGGCAACAGTCTACGACTACACCCGCGGCCGGGCCATCTTCCCAAAAGGTATCTTACCCGATATATTCTCTTCTAACGTCGCCGAGGCAAACGTCCAGCCGCTCCCCAGCCCAGAAGAAGTCGCAGAAGCCGCTCGAATCGCCGGGATCAGGTCCAATGTGCCCGAACACCCAAGACTGTACATGCCGCCGTACATAGCCCACGACTTCCCCGACGGGACCTCCCACCGGCTGCTGCATTTAGCCATCAATTCCAACACGGATTCAAGCCAGCTGACCTACGTTAACATGAACAACGGGTCCACCCAGTTCTTCCCCGTGCACCGCGCAGTGTGCCAGGCCCCAGAGGACTCCAATCAGGAGTCTGTTAGCGCCAAAACCCCCGGGACAGCGGACCTCGTTATCTCCCAAAAAGGGATCCCGCTCTGGACATTTGAAATCACACGTCCGTCGTCATCGTCGGGGACGAACGGCGCGGGGATCGAACTGCGTCATGTGAAATACAAGGGCAAGAGTGTGCTGTACCAGGCCAGTGTGCCGATCCTCAACGTCGAGTACGAGGATAAGACCACCCCGGTTTCCTGCGGGCCCTATTACCGCGATTGGCAGAACTCGGAGTACCCACTCAACTGCCCCTCGGCCAGGGATTTCACGCCGTGGTTGAGGCTGTGCAAGACGCCCGCCACGACGATCGTAGATCCCCCCTTCACCGATGGCGGGGATTTCACAGGGGTGGCCGTGTCGATTGAAGGGCACGAAGTGGTGCTCAAGTCGCAGATGATAGCCGGGTGGTACCGGTATACGTCTGAATGGCGGTTCCATGTTGACGGGACTCTACGTCCGCGGTGGGGGTTCGGAGGTGTGCTATCAGGGAGTAATTGTGTGTGTCATGTGCACCACCATCACGTTTACTGGAGGCTGGATTTTGATATTGTGAGCGCCGGGAATAATTTTGTGAGAGAGTTTAACGACCCGCCGATTGTCCCGGAGACGAACTATCACGATAAGGTGTATGAAGTCAGGAGGGAGAAGGATCCAGGGCACAACAGGCATTGGGAGGTTTCGAACACGAGGTGGGGAGAAACGTATGCGTTGATCCCCGGTTCGCACGACGGAATTGCTGATGATTTCGGAGTTGGAGATATGTGGGTGTTGAAGTACCACCCTGGCGAGATCGACGATGGAGTGGGGTTTACGTCGACCGTTGAGGCGAGGGCGAATATTGACAGGTTCAAGAATGGGGAGGTGGTGAAGGATCAAGATGTCGTTGTTTGGTACGCGGCACATTTCAAGCATAATCAAGGCCATGAGCAGGGGCTACAACAAGAGCATGTTGTAGGTCCTGAGATTAGGCCTCTTAGATGGTAGTAGACTCGGGAGTTTTCGTGATGGGGGGGGGGGGGGGTAAGATTTCGGGGTGACAGCCGGAGGAACACATTCCTTTTCTGTCATGTCAGGTCGGGAGGCCAAAAATTCTTGCAGTCCTCTCTGGGGGCATCACTAAAACGATATCAGCCTACCTACATCAGGCCGAGATACAGGAGAAAAACTCATTGGCAGTATCAAACCTGACCCGCCTATCTTCAGATGGGGTTGCATTGTTTGAAGCTCTCTCAAAAAAAAAAAATTCAAAACCGATGGTACAGAAGCAAGCAACAGCCCGCAAATCAGCTCTTAATAACCTTGGAAAGTGACCCCATTGATCTTAGCAAAGATAGTGTTTAGCAGAACGACTCTCTCTCTCTCGCCCCTTGTGGCATTGATAGATTTTTCATCATAATTAGTTGATATTGAGACGAGGATGTATAGTCACAACTGGGCCAAAAAAAAATTCCAAGAAAAGATGGTACAAGACTTGTTTTTATCTAAACAGTACCCCATAAGTGGATAGGAAAACGGAATATATACATATTTAGAATTTTTTATTGAGGAAAATTGGAGGGAAAGTCCTCAAGTTACCATCACGCTGGAATCAGCTCACCTCCCGGATTCCTAATCGGGCCTCAGAAAAGGACTTGAACGAGTAATCTGGGTCAAAAGCCTGCTTAGGCACGTCGGATGCCAACCAAATCATTGCGAATAACTTCGCTATCGCCCGGGGAAGGAGCTTTTCTTTTTGTCACGACCCAATCCAGTCGTCCCCCGGTCCTAAGAGATCGCCGGGAAACGTCCAGTATCTGCATCCTTAGTCACAAACGACTCCGTTCATAATCTCCGCCGAAGTAGGCATCGAAGAGTATAGACGAAAGTAGGTTGTTATAACTATATTGTTGCTATATAATCTCCTGGGAGCAAGAATTCCAGGCGAGTAAAAAGGAAAATGAGCTTCGGGGGCCGGGTATTCATTGACCTTTTTGAATCCTTGATTGCAGCAGTTTCACCACCGCCCCGTGCTGATTCCATGACGCCCGCGACAATGGCGTCCAACCGTAATTATCCTCACGGTTCACATCGACGGTCTTCTCTAATAGCAGCTTCACTACTGCCTCGTGCCCATTCTCCGCGGCAAATAACAGTGGTGTCTGACCACGCTTATCCTTGGAGTCCACATCGACAGCCTTCTCCAATAGCAGCTTCACTACTGCCTCGTGTCCAATCCTCGCGGCATACGACAGCGGCGTCCGACTATAATAAGAACTCTTAGAGTCCGCATCGACAGCTTTCTCCAACAGCAGCT
>JAJDFE020000083.1:63329-80168 GCA_021527465.2 Geoglossum glabrum
TCACTACTGCCTCGTGCCCATTCACCGAGGCCCACGACAGCGGCGTCCGACCATCGAAATCCTGAGAGTCCGCATCAACGGCCTTCTCCAACAGCATCTTCACTACTGCCTCATGCCCATTCTCTGCGGCATACGACAGCGGCGTCCGACTATAATAAGAACTCTTAGAGTCCGCATCGACAGCTTTCTCCAACAGCAGCTTCACTACTGCCTCGTGCCCATTCACCGAGGCCCACGACAGCGGCGTCCGACCATCGAAATCCTGAGAGTCCGCATCAGCGGCCTTCTCCAACAGCATCTTCACTACTGCCCCGTGTCCAAACCTCGCAGCATACAACAGCGGCGTCCGACCACGGGAGCCCTGAGAGTCCGCATCAACGGCCTTCTCCAACAGCATCTTCACTACTGCCTCATGTCCAAACCTCGCGGCATACGACAGCGGCGTCCGACCACCGGGGCCCTGAGAGTCCGCATCAACGGCCTTCTCCAACAGCATCTTCACTACTGCCTCATGCCCATTTTCTGCGGCATACGACAGCGGCGTCCGACTATAATAGGAACTCCTGGAGTCCGCATCGACAGCTTTCTCCAACAGCATCTTCACTACTGCCTCGTGTCCAAGCCTCGCGGCATACGACAGCGGCGTCCGGCCATCAGAACCCCGAGAGTCCGCATCAACGGCCTTCTCCAACAGCATCTTCGCTACTGCCTCATGCCCATTCTCTGCAGCATATGACAGCGGCGTCCGACCATTACCATCTTTAGGGTCAGCGTCTTCATTACCTTCTAACAAGTCCGTTAACATCTCTTGAAGGCCAAAACGTGCTGCAAGATGTAATCCTGTTACTCTTATTCTATCGCCATTTCTCCTATAACGGTATTCCGAGGCTTGGTTGGAAGCGGAAACTAAGAGCTCATTCTTAAGGAATGGAAGAGCTACCCATTTTACCTTCACTTGGACTTTGCGAGCGTGATTCGCCCAATGACTGGCGGCATAGCTTAAAAACTTGCTCTGTGCCAGCCTATCCCAAAGTTCATAGATACTGGGTGAGCAGCCACTCGCGAAAGTCTTGAATGATAGGTAAGTGAGACACGTTATTGCGATATTGGTTGGGGCGTCAGGGACCCAAGTCTCCCGGATACGATCAAAATACTCTTGAGTGGTATAGTGGACCAGTCGGATAATATTGCTTTTTGGATCGACCGTAACTAGTCCCGCGCAAACAGAGACCATATCATTAACGTCTGAAATGTTATCTTTATCTAACTCTTGTTTGCCAGGTTCGACGGCTAGGGCATGCTGAAGCTCTTCTATAGTAAGTGGCCTTTGAGCATATGTAATCCAGGACAAGACATCTTTTGCCAAATTGCGGAACCCTGGGGCTTGGTTGTCGATCCTCTTTATTGCTTCTTCATATGCCTTATCTAAAGCTTCTGAGCCTTTCGGAAGCTCTGCTAGGGCATATTTAATCGCCGCAGGCGTTGCCTTATCTAAAAGCGAGTCTAGATGCAGTTGAGCGAGGAGAAACCTGTAAGAGATTGAGTATCTCCCTCTGAGGCTGGAATTATACTAGAAGTACTTACATCCCTTTGACAGCCTCAATAATCCCTGTTTTGATGAGCTGCTGTAAGTTGGGGTCCCGTATGACAAAATTAGGCAGTCGTCGCATCCTCTCATCTAAGTATCGTTCTACGTCCCCATTGCTAGCTTTAACCTCTAAATTAATATCTTCCTTGAACTCTTGCATGATTGTAGCAATAAAGCGTGAAGTTGCCATTAGCTTCGTGTTGGATCGAGTTTGAAGGTTGCGAATTTCGGATAATAGCTCTCTGCGGGTGTCATCCTTGCATTCATCGAGGGCATCAATAACGACAAATACTCGAGAATAGCTATTAATGACAGAGTGAAGTGATTCGAAGACCTCATCGAGCAAGGGCTGCGTTTTGCGATTGGCATGACGGTCGTATAGAGCCTTGACGGGTTCCGGAATCAGCTGTTGTTCCTGGACCAGCTGTTTGAGGAGTGCAGAAAGAAAAGTAATAGCTTTCTGCTCTTCACGTCTCCCATAGCTGCAGTATAGAAATGCTATACCTGTCTTGTGGTCTGGAAATGTCTTCCACAGATGCTCAACCACAATTGACGCCATCATGGTCTTTCCAGCACCGGGAATCCCAGAGCAGAACAAAGTTTTTGGAGTGCCGTTCAGCCATTCGAGGAACTGAGGGGAATTTAGCAACCATAGCCCTGTTCCTTTTTGGCGTCTGGTGAGAAAGTCACTGTACTGTGCTGCATGGTCGACCGGAGTGAGCCATGAAAGAACGTCCTGGCGGAAATTATCTGGGACAAATTAGGGAAAGTGCTTCATCATATTACTATAGAGAAGTCAAACATACCTTCCTGAACGGAGTTCAGGGCTTTATTTATGGTAGTCACTTCATCTTCAATTTTCGTTAGATTTTCAGATACTACCTGGACTTTAGTAACTTACTTCGGTGCGACGTGGTAATGAGTACAAAAATGGAAGAGACTAACCGGTCTTCATTACTTCGGCTGCCCTAAGTGTTGCTTCCACTTGACCAGCCGGGATGATGCTAAGAAGCTCCTTCGCGTATGCAGCCGCTGTTGCAGCAGCGTACTGTTGCCAGCACTTATTCTTGTGGGAGTCTGCGTAGTCACATATCCCCCGTATAACAAGGCACGGAAAATTGTCCATCAGACCAGCTGCTTCCATTTCGAAGCAAATAATGTCAAGCTCTTTACTAAGCCGATCTCTAGTAACACCATGTTTGATCACTTGATTGCCAGATGCGATGATGCCATAGTGGATTAGCGGAGCATTAGTACTTCGGTGCGACCGATCTACCACCCTGGCAGAGTCGCAAGTTTCGCATGTGTTGTCGCCAACATGATCATAGTCCGCTTGAAACAACTGGTCATTCAGTGCACCCTGATATGAGAAGCCGGCCCGCATCCTGGGATATTTGGCCAACATTTCTGAAAGAAACTGAGGAATCTTGCTCTCTTCCACCATATGGTCCGTTTCGAGACGGGCAACCGCATTGAGTAGTATCCGGGGCGGCTTGCTCAATGAGCCAGTACGCGCAAATTGGCCTCCTTCGATTGTTTTCCCAAAATCGTATTGCACCACACCCCCGAATGTCTTGCTTGGCTTGCTGACGACGACATCACCAAGTCGGATATCACACTCCTTACTAGGAATTCCGCCTCCGATGCCGACCATCAGGCCAATTCTTATCGATTCGAAACTGGAGAGCATCTGGGCTGCGACCGTAGCTGCTGAAGTGGTTCCATACACTCCGGCTGGAAGACAGGCGACAGCGATGTTGTGATGCCCGATGCTACCAAAGCAATACATGTTTTGATCCGACATATGCTGCTCTGGCGGCCTCTCGTGGAGTTTGTCCAACATAGCCCTCGCCGCCGCCATTTCTAGAGGAAGGGCACAGATCCATCCAACCGTATATTCTTGACTTTGGAGAGGGGCCATGGAGCTGAAACTGTAGTTCAACTCGATGGCGGAACAAGTAAACAGTAATACTTGGTAGCAGAGGTCATTTTACAAGACCACATAAGTCAGGGCCGGTGTGCGAGCTTGCACTCCATTACAAAAGCGTCGCAAGACGTATTCCGCGCCGAGATTAACAGAAATCCGTGGGGAGCTCATCCCCGTTTGGGTGGGTAAGCAACGCCGCCCTATGTTCACGCGAGCTGGGTGAGCCCGGCTGGGTGAGATCCCCGCTCGAGCCACGACTTCATCAATGAACTCTATCACGGTTGTAAAGGATTTTTTTTTAATATTATGAGGTTATTCTGCATACTCCACAGCTTCGCACAAGCATTCCTTACAACTTCAGGCTAACAATTTTACAGACTCTCCATAATACATTCTTTCTTGCCACTGCAGGCGGCATCTCTCCCCCTCTCCATGCCAGGTGGTGTACCTTGTGTCAACCCTGTTGCCATAGGGGCTGATGGTCTCGGTGGCGTTGGAGGTATCCGCTTGTTTGGGGTAGCTGGCTTTGGTGGTGATGTCTGATGCGTCGATCGAGATTCTAACTTCAACACCGGGGCGGGTGTCCGCGAGGGCGGAGTCGACGGGGATGATTTATTACCGTAGACTTGATTTCGGATGGAGGGGGGTTGGGTTGTTTTTAGCGGATAGGTGGGTTTTCTGGTTTCGCCGGGGGTTCAAGGGTCGCTCCTGGGGTTGGGAGGATGCTATGATGGCTAAGGTCGATTGGTTAGGGGGGAGAGTGGGGGTGGAGTCCTGCATTTCGTGGACGTAAATTGGTCTTAATTGGGGGCCTGGTTGCTCCGAGCTTGACATGACGAGTTGGAATTTTCTCTCACGACCTCCCCTCTCCCCCCAAATCTCCCTCCTTCCTCCGCACCGCCAATCTTCCCGTCCACCTCCCTACGACACCCATCTTTCCACTCACCAGCCCCAGGATGACCCCGTAGGTTGGGATGCAAATAGCTACCAGGACCGTCGCCAGCGTAACAAGGCTAGCCGAATCGGGGAGGATCTGCATGCCGAATACGGAGGTGCAGAAGCTGATGGGGAGGAAGATCATGGAGACCACGGTTAGGATGCGGATATTTTGGCCTTGGGTCACGGTTGTGCGGGCTTCGAGGACGGCGGAGATGTTGAAGAGCTGGGTCTGTGGTGAGCGGAGATGGATAGGCCTTTCTAGCAAATATCGCAAAAAATGAAAAGAGTACTCACGCCATCTCTCAATGCCCTAATCTCCTCCTGCCTAGTATTATTCATCCTCACCATCTCCCCCAATTGCTCGATCTGCCTCTCCACATCCCTCATCAACGCCACGACTGTGCTAGGAGCCTTAAGAGACGCAGCGGTATCCTGCTTCACCTCTAGTATCTGATCCGGGTCCAAGATGCCCGATCTATCGTAGAGCTTCCAGGCGTTTATGATGGAGTTGATGTTGTCATTCATGATGCGTAGGGATTGGAGAGCCCAGAAGTAGGTGCGGGATGTGGTGTAGGATGCGTCCTCGAAGAGCAGCGCGTCCCGGGATTTAGGATTGAAGAGGAAATCATCCTAGGTTTGTGGCGAGTGTTAGAAGAAAAACAGAAGGGACGCGGGTCTAGTAAGTCCCGCCTTTGGCTAGATCACAAGCCATTGTTCTAAATTCGACTTACAGATGGTGTTGCGATAGAGGTAATCTTTTCTGCAATCTGCCGCAGATTCCGCCTGGATCCCGCCAACTCCTGATTGATCCCCCACAGATACGCTTCAACGCCATTCTGTAGGCTTGGTGGCGCTGCAAAAGTTGGCCTGTTGCACGACAACACGAGCAACCTCCACGGCGTCGACGCAGCGGAGGCCCGGGGGCCGCCGCCGTCAGGAAACTGCAGAGCCACTATGGAACTCCCCCGCCTAATCTGCATATTCGGTTCCTTCTCGTGGAAGACACCGAGATCTTGCCCAGGATACACGGCCTGGCCATCGAATGCGAGGTAGTAGTACTTGAACGAGAAGTACCAGCTATTCTGCGACTGTAGTGATGGCTGAGGGCAGAATCCTTGGGATGTGCTTTTGCTAAGGAAGGTGGAGAGGAGCCTTTCTACGTCAAAGTGGGAGTGGAGGCAGACGAGGAGCTGGAGCGTGATGAGGGGTGTGAGTGAGCGGACTATGATTATTCGCCCGTGGGCGGCGGATGACTGAAGGGGAGGGGCTTGGTGGCCGTCGTCGTCTGGCGACGTAGAGGAAAGCGTGGAAACGTTCGTGCGCTATGATTATATCGTGAGGGCCATATTAAACACATGTCTAAGCAAAGGAGCAAAGTCATTATCAACAAGAGGATAAACCGGTTATATTTACTTGCAGATGTTGCCACAGCTTGCTCTCCGCCTGGGTCGAGATTCTAGACAGCAGCGTTCCATCAAGCGCGATGTCCAAGACTTCATTGAAAGTTCCACTGGTGGGGAGCCGCTGGAATTCACCTTTAATTGCGTCGGTGACCGTCGCATGATTGACTCTGGTCAGGGGGCCGAGAAGCTGCTGCGCTGCTCGAGATCGAGCGGGGGAAGTTGTGATGGAGAGGAGGACGGAGCTGAGGTCATCGTCGTGGAGTTGTTCTGGGGGCAGCGCTTGTGGATTTTGGGATGGGTTTGGCAATTGGTCCTGACTAGCCGGTGGGGCACCCCTAATTCTGCCACCGGCTATTACTGCAGACGATTGTCTGCCGGTGCTGGCTGCTGGAGGATTTTCTCCATCCTCAGCGGATTCATGAGCGACTCGGTCGGTCATGATGGAGGTGTGAGGAATGGCGGCAGTTGGCGAGAGCCAGAGAGGCCCATCGTATTTGCTTATTCGACCCACCGCATCTCACTGTGCTCAGCCCCCGAGTGGAGCAGACCCTCGCGAACAGCAATCTGACACGATGTTGTGCTTATACAAAAGCCTCACGTAAAGCCGCACAGCCACCGCATTTTGATGTGGCGTTTCGAGCGGCACGTCGCAGCAAGCTGGTGGGCCGCCGTAGGAGCTGATGGTCCTAATCTCTATAAATCCACCATCTACCTGCTGGCCTTTTGACTTGTTTTGCTTTCCATTCAAAACCCAGACTCGCGGAGCAACACTTTCCTGCCTTGAGTCCCGCAAGAATCAATAAGCTACTTCTACTTGGTCTACCCATCAAGAAGAGCTACAGCAGCACTAACAAACTCCTCAGTCCAACCACAAAAATGTGCAAAGCGAAATCGATAGGCTTCACCCTAGCCTGCGGACACTACTCGATGTACAGCGAAGAGCCCTGTGCCTCCGCCCTTGCAAGAGACCCAACTGGCAGCACCCCCTGTAATGAGCTGATCAACGAGCTCGAATTCCAGCGAGTCAGCAGGTCCTGGTCCTTCGTCATCAACTTCGAGGGCCAGAACATCACCGTCTATCAGACTAGCAGCGGGCACTGCGACGCATGGCGGGAGGAGGGATACTCGAAACCAAATTACTTAAAGGAGGTGTTGCAGAGTTCAAGCGCGGCAGTGGCAGTGGATGCTGATAGTGCCACTGGCGAGGCGAGCAACAGTGACGGTTCAGCGATTGATAACGATGAGCCGAAGACCTCCGAGGGGAAGGGGAAGGGGTTTTGGAAGAAGATAAAGGGAGCTTCTGGGAAAGGGCAACTGGCTAGGGTGCTCCCTGGGATCGCTCCGCATACGGCGTAGACCCCGTTCATAGAGAGCAGCTCCGGGCAAAATCCAGCATTCCAGGGACATCTCCCTAGACACCAACCCGCGATTTTGTCCTCTATTTTCCGCTTCCACACTCTTGCTAGATCTCTCCTGCATTTTTGGTAGTGGGAGCAGTCATTCAGACCAGATAGTTTTCCTACATAAGAGCCGATCTCCTCGGGGCCTTGATGGCAGTATGACGTTGCCAGACCGTTGGGCAGCGAGACGACTAATTACATGATGAGCGGGCTCGGCAACCCCCCTTGGGTTATCCTGCGGCGGCCCGCAATAGGGCTCTTGCATCACACGGCGATAATGAGAACTTTCAAAGAATATTGTAAGGGGGGGGGGGCTTGTGAAACTAAATGTGGAAATTTTAAATGTATATATATAGTGCAGCGCGACTCGACTATATATGAATAGCTACATATATAGTCTTGTCGCATTGCAAGAATCTCTCTCATTACAAAGAATTATCACATTGTAAGAATATGAATATGCGGCTCCACCCCACCCTCAGGCTCTTACTACAAGAATAATTGCAAGAATATGGTTAAGCCGATAGAACTCTATTCTTGCGGCACAATTATTCTCATAATAAGAACCTAAGATTAGAGTAGAGCCATGTATTCACATTCCTAATAATGGGAGATTCTTGCAGCGCGACTCGACTGTACAGAGCTCCACCCCGATCCCAGGCTCTTACTATAAGAATAATCGCACTACAAGAATAGAGTCCGTCGCCCCGTCTATATTCTTGCAGTGCGGCTCGACTGTAGGATGAAGTGGCCACTCTACAGAACGGAGTGACCGCTCCAAATGGCGGAGTAGTTACGACGACGCTATAGTGGCTGTTACGGGGCGGGTGTTTCTGGGAAGGGGGTTTGTGGTTGGCACGTTTAATTTTCGGTATGCGTACAAACCGACACCCTTCACATTATGAAGTCGTTACTTGAGTTTGAGCTGCGAGCGAGCAAGCGAGCAATAGAGAATAGCAAGATATTTCTATTAGGAGTACTCAAGCTTTGCATGTTCCCCCCCCCTCCTGCAGTCTCATCTAGTCTGGAATTGACAATTTTCTCCTGGGTTATCCTCCTGGCTTTCTCATTTGGATACCAATAATCAGGATCATCATAATTCATGATATCGAAGTATTCATTCTGGATGCTGAGTAAGATCTTTTCGTAATTTGCCGCCGTATCCGGATCAGGTGCCACATTGAGCAATTCCTTGAGATCACGGCAGATTTGCTTGGCTAGGCGGGCCAGCGGCATTCAGATATATATTGGCGGATTTGGTTGTGAAAGATGCAGTTTCTTTCTGCCCATTCCCCGATGAGCCACACCATGTGGTTCGGGTCGATGCCGAGAATGTGGCAAGCTACATACACGTTCTTCCGAAGGTCACTCATGTTAGCATCAGCCAGCTCGTCCGCGATGGTCGTCCATGTCTTTGGTGATTCGAGTGACGCAGCTGCCGTTTGCACCTCAGAGCTAGCGCCAACGACTGCTGCCTTGAGATCCGCCCGAATTTCCGGCAATCCTTGTCCGAGATAATCGCCATAGTTGGCTAGGAGCTCCAGTCGTCGTAACTTCACGTATCGCATGAAGTGTTCATATTCCTCTGGTGAGCGTGGCTTGAGGTAAAACGCAGCGGAGCAGTACACCTCGTCCATAGCTTGCACAACTGCAAGAGAAGCTTTCTCTGGAGCCTCACCGTCTAGAGCAGTCTTGTAGGCGTCCTTGTGGAGCTTGAGAAACTCCTGGGTGCGAGGAATGATCTTTCGCTTTGCCACCTCGTTGACGTATCTCAGCCCCTTCTTGAGGCGCTCACGGTCGTACTTGTCCAGGTGGTCTTCGGGCTTGGGAGGTTCATCGACCTCCTCTCCATCGCTTCCCGGCGGTAAAAGGGCACTGGTATTTGCTATGGCACGCTTTGTTGGGGATCCTTCGCTGTTGGGGCCATCTCGCTCTCTCACACGCTCTCTGATTTCTTCGCCGCGATCATAGGGAATAGTGACGAGGTATGGATCCATGGCTGATATTGAGAGACGTCGAAGACAAAAACAAGTGGTGTTGAACCGCCCAGCTCACTAGCAAGAGGAGAGGAAATGGGCGATGTTGTTGGGTTGAACCTCGCAGAAAAGCAGTGAGATGGTAAGCAATACACCTTACCGGAAGGGGCTGTGGTTAAGCCGAAATAGGAATTCACCACCTCACCCCGAGCGGGTGATTGGTGAGGTAAGGTCGTGGACGGGGATATTATGGTATTGATCTGAGACTTCATTAGTGTGACAGCCATCTAAAATTCCTCCTTCAGAGACGTTGATATGGTATGGCTTAACTGTCCCATAGAAGGTAGCTGGCGTTGAGGATCGGATGCGGAATGGGTTAGAGGGGAGCTTGGCAACTAGCTTGGCAACTAGCTTGGCAGCTGCTTACAGTATCTGATCGGGAAACCATCCGAACTCGCCATACTTTGGGCCAACGATAGGAGAACATTGCGGAGGCCCGGCACGGGGACAACGACGCTCGAGAAGCAATGCAACAGATATGAGCTATTTCAAGGCGAATTATTGAAAGAATGCGGGGCACCGAGAGGTCGCAGATGCTGGAGGGCGGTCATGTCCACGTTGCGCATGCCACCCCCTTATTGTAGGGTGATTGCATCGTCCACCCCTTCGTTCAGAGATGTCGAGCCAACTACGGCAACCACCCAAATCTAGGTGATGGCCATTTCTCCCAAAACATCCACTACTCCGTTCAGAGATGTCGAGCCAACTACGGCAACCACCCAAATCTAGATGATGACCAATTCTCCCAAAACATCCAGCACAATTCAACCAGGAAGCCATATGCCACATGGACGAGGTCCGACGCCCGCTGACCTATAGAGAGGTGCGAGCAGCGGCGATTCTTCGCCCGGTATGGCCCAGTGAGACTCATCCCTCAAATTCGAACGGGACACCTCATCTGCCAGTGAGTTATGAAGAAAGTAGAACTTTTTTTTTTTTTTGCCCCCCCTTTTTTCGCCTTCCCCCCCTTTTTTGCTGGTGCCGAGACTCGCGACGCTGACTCGGCGCCGAAGCTTGATGTTTATATGCTTATTCATACTTACTCAGATCCACCGGTTTTGTTCTCGCGATATACGATGCACAGCAGTATTTCGCCCAAACAGTGCCGGCCCGGGAAAAACGGCCGAGGGTTTGGATCGGAGTTGGGCTCCCCGGTGAGGCTGAGCAGCTGCCCGGACGCCGGTCCCTAATATTTAAACGATAAAACGGCCGAGGGTTTAGATCAGAGTTAGGTTCCCCGGTGAGGCTGAGCAGCTGCTCGGACGCTGGCCCTTATATTTAAACATCCGCGACCGCGACTCTTCATCGCCCTGCTACTATCAACAACACATACTTGCAGTGTCTGTGAATGGAGCAGCTCTTTTTCCGCTAACTTTACGTTCGTTTTGAAACCGGCTCTCCCTTTTGTTGAACTTGACCGTTTATTCTGCATCCATCAGCCTCACACTCGCTGCACCTTGTTGCTCAGGCTACGTCTATCATTACCAAACGCAAACGCATCCTGCACTAGCATCCGAATTTAGTGCCTTTCCCCAAAGACACTACTATAATGGTGGACGCTGTCAACAACCACGCCCCCCGCAGACTTAGGGTTATCATCAGATGGCTGCGAGAACACGATATCCTATCAATTGCAACAGCCATCAGCATCTTGGCCCTCATAGTCGGCATCAACAGCATGTACACGAGCTGGAAGGGCCTCGAAATCGATAAGCTGGCGTTAGAGCTGGCCTTCAAAGAACTGGAGGCGGCACACCTTGCCAACAGCTATGCGTACTATGGGTACATGGCTTCATTAGTGCAGATCCGGGTTCAGTTAATGGAGTTGTGTGCTTTGAATCTTGTGAGCTGCCATCGAAGACCCCCCCCCTCTCTTACATTTACACCCATTCATTGTACTAGTATATACATAAATTCACAAGTGGGCTACTAACACACAAACCCCAAAACTAGACCATCTACGAAGCCACCTGTGACCTGGTCCAAGGCTGGGCCTACCTTCCCTGGGTCTACGAAAACTACCACCCAGACCACCCCTATATACCAGCGCCGGCGGCCAATAATACCACGACTCCAAACGTGAACCTCCCGGCCCCCGCTGTAGCATTCATCACCATGGGGAGTGTTGCTGGCGCTAGTGCGATTGCGGGGGTGTTGATTGCTCATTTTGGGAGGCGGTTGGCGTAGGCATGTTTATTTGCGGGTTAGGGATACAACACCCTCAGAGAGGGGAAACGTTGCTCAGATTGGTTTCCTTATTCGGAGCTGTATGGAGTTTTTCATGTGGGGCGTGGCGGCTAAGAAGGTTTTTTTTTTTTTTAATGTCCAGGCAGGGAAGGGAATGGCAAAGGGACAAAAAATGGGGGGTTTTTTTTTCCAATGTTTAGGGAGGGAAGGGAACGATAAAGGGACAAAAAACGTGAAATTTTTCTTTAGACGTTTAGGCAGGCAAGGGAATGCCAAAGGACCAAAAAACGAGACGTTGCTTTCTTTCAATGTTTAGGGAATGACATGGAGTAATAAAGGACCAAAAAACGGGATTTTTTTTATTATTATTTCCCCCCCCCCCCCTTTTTTTTTCCGCAGGGGCTAATCCGGCGGCGAGGTAATGGGATGGGATAGGATAGGATAGGACAGGGACCGCCAGCTTGGGCTTTTTTTTTTTTTTTTTTTTTCCCTGGATCTGTTTTTATTCCCCTCCACGGCACGGGGCTAGATTAGATAACGAACTCATACCGAAATAAAACCAGTACGAGCGGCCAAAAAAATAAAAAATAAAAAAAAAAAAGGCATTGGTCAATTGCGGCTATGCCATGCCATTCCATGCCATGCCCATTACCGCGAACTGTGAGAGCCGGATAATTGTGACAATAATAATAATAATAATAACCAGTCCAAGGACAAGGCAAGTCCTGCCCGTTCCCGAGGGGATTGAATTTTTTTTTTTTTTTCTACGTCGGAGATTATTTTCGACAAAAAAAAAAAGGATTATAAACTAAAAAGTTAGAATAATAAATAGATGGCGATGGTCAAGCGGCTGTTTTAAAGTTTTATTATTATGGTTCACAGGCGGGGGCGTTAATTGCGGAAGGGGACCTCAAATGATCAGAATGGGAAAATTCGATTACTTTTTTTTTTTTTTTTAATTTTAAGGTAGCCAGTTAGTTTTCTTTCCTCCTCCGTTCAAAAGTGAAAAGGAAAAAAAATCAATCGAATTTCCTAAGTTCCAGGTTTTCCTATCCATTCCGATGTCGTTTCTCTTTCCCGAGAGGAAAGCAGAGTGTAGAGAGATACAAATAAAGGGGAACAGTAGAGGAAAAAAAACAAGGCCAGTCTCCCATCGATCAATCAACCCGACTACTACCATCGATAAACCTAATCCATTGACCATGCTATATTGGACTGGAAAATGCCAACATCTCCATCAAACGACAACCTAGAACAACCTTATTCCATGAGATTGGTGCATAGGTAGGCCTGTTCTGCCCTTGCATGACTGGATACGAGACATTTTAAGCTGATCAAGGAAAAGATTTGGTTTCGAAAAGGAAAGGATGCACGCGAGAAATTTGGAAAAATGGACAAGTGGGATTTTCTCATTAGTTGTCTAGACAATGCTCTGGTTGCATGAGATGATGCATGGACCCCGTGACGGCTTTGTGCAACGATTCGAAGGAGAGCACACAGGGTGTGACTTTTCTGTAGACGACACAAGAAAAGAGATGGGGACTATAGAGACATGGTGTTAGTCATTGAACTTTACTTACAAAAGATAAGTGTAGTTTGGATGACGATGCTTACCAATTGACAAAGGATCTCTAAAGTCTGGAACCGTGCACCAACTTGAAGTCGACAGCCAATTCATCAGGACCATCGCGAAGGACCAAAACGCGAACACTTCCGCGACCATCAGCAAATGCATCATTCAATCTAGCCCACAGGCTTCCCTGGTCGGCAACACGAAGAGTCTGCTTGACATCACCATTTTCGGTCATGGCGACGACGCGACCATCCTCGCGGACATCAAGGAGACGATATTGCTTGAAGATCGGGCCTTGCATCGTCTGCAACAACACAGATGGGGATGGGTGAGAGACTATACTAGTATCCTCATGAAGTTGCTTGGTGAACAGGTCAACACCGAGGTAGCGGTGTTGACCGGTCTGAGCAGATGTGGTGATGCGAATGACTTGGCATGGCCGACCTTGAAGGTAGAGAATATCTCCGGTACGGACGTGATGACATGGGATGGGAACGGTTTCAACCCGACGAGATGCCCCCGCAGAGACAGTGCTGGAAGAGCCGGAATCTTGGACATGTGCATGTGCATCAATATAGACGTCCTCGTGGACTGAGGAGTGGTGGTGGTGGCGAGGGTGGAGGATACGGTCGGCGGCCCTGTGGAGACCGTGACGGATGGAGTGGTAGTGACCTTCGTCGTCGTGATAACCCATCTTGCTTTTAGTGTGCTTAGTGGGGATGTCTACGGTCGCTTCGATTTCGACGTGTGCGTCTTCGCGGGGTTCAGAGTAGCGGCGTTCAAAGGTATCAACAACAGTCGGTGTGTGACGAGAGAAAGAGGACGATTCTTCTACAAAGCTTGCTTCAGAAGGACCGAATTCAGCAGCGGGACGGTGTACAGATAGCTCTCTTTCGTGGTGATGGTGTTGAGGGAAGTCAACGTCGAACTCGACTTTTTCGACCTTCTCTGAAAATCGGCGTTCGGGTTCGCGGTAGCTAGAGAAAAGCAAACAGAAAGTCAGCGGCAGTAGGAGGGCTAGGATTTAAAATGAAAAAAAAAATTATTAGAACGGGTGTTACTGGGTCAACCAAGCTGCCGTGTGATTCTGATTGGTAGTGTGCTGGCCATTCAGCACGCCAGGGTCATAATAGGTGGATTTGATGGGGGGGAACGGGCGTGTTAATACGGGAAAAACGGCGCCAAACCGACGGGATTAAATCAGAATTTAAATAAAAAAAAATTGATCCAAGAAAAAATTAATTGAGAATAGAGCGTACCTGTCTCTGGAATACTGGGCCTCAGGGAAAAAAGTGGTAGTTTCTGGCTCGCGACGACGGAAACGATCCTCCTCGTAGACTGAAGTAGTGTACTCTTCGCGACGGCGTGGGCGATCGCGCTGTTCGTAGATTCGAGTAGATACTTCTTCGTCCTCGTAACGCGAGCTTTGTCTGCGGTCTGGAAGGGCCGAAGCAGAATAGTAGCGAGATTCGTGACCTTCCCGTCCGACGCGCGAGGTATGCGAAGGTAGAGTTACTTCTCCTTCTACCCTGACTTGAGTAGTTGACGACGAGGCAGCGTCGCTCCGGTACGACGACGGGAAGACACTGAAAGGGATCGGGACTCGGGCGTCAAAGTCCAGGGTGACTGGATTAGAGGCGTCCTTTCTCGAATGCCTCTCGAAGTGTTATGGAAACAATTCGAAAGGAAAACAAGAAAAGACTCTTGTCTTGAGAAGGCAAGAAGAAACGAAAGCCTCAAAGCGAAGCGACGGGGTGAATTGCCGACAACACGTTGGGTTACTTCTTGGATTCTCTTGGGGTGGTGGTTGGGTGAGGATAGGGCGAGGATGGGGCGGGCACAGAAGATTGGACTGAGCGGTGATGGATAGCGCGATGGGTTTGATGGAATTGAAGATGATATGATCGAGACGAAGGACCAAGAGCTGTGGAGAGGGAAAAAGGGAGGAGGCAGGAGCAGGAGCAGGCAGTGTGTGTGGGGTTGCGGCCTGAAGTACTCCGTAGCTTGTGCACTAAGCTGCAGCCAGCGAGAGAGACCAGCGAGTCGGGGGTTTCGCGCGTTGTTTGTTTATCCGGCTGGAGCCAGGAAACGCGTTGTGATTCGCCGGGGGGGGCAGCCACGGGCAATGCAAGCAGCAGCGGCGGCACTACCACTTCCACCACCACCACCACCACCACCACCATTACCACCTCCCACCCTTCCCCTCGCCGAGTCGGGCTGATTTGCTCTGATCTCACATGGGCGTTTCACAGAATATGTATGTATGTACGACGTAGATGTACGTCGATGTGTCGGGCCTGGCCCAATGCCCATGCCGCATCCGTATTCACCGCGCTTTGCCCACTGCTGCGCAGCGCCACAGGGTAGGTTTACTCTCTGAACGCGAAGCTCCCTCCTGCCCCTCTGCGCTCTCTGTTCTGCTGCACTCACTCGCCCGCGACTTCTCGCCGTCCCATATCCGCCACCGCTCGTTCCAGCCCGCGCAGGGCACGTCCGATCTCTACTGCGTCCATAGCACAGGAAGTCTCGGCAAGATATTTCGTGGTAGCTGTTCATTGGGCGCGGCGGGGAGCAAGACACGTTGAATAGCAGACGACCCCCTCCCCGGCTCCCGGGCCAACCCCAGCAGAGATGGGCGGCGCAATCAAAGCCTGGCTTCCAGGTTGCAGCAGCTGCCGAAGCTCTGGTGCGGACGCGTTTCCAAGGAGACGAGGTGTCGGCCGGTGCAGCTGAAGCTGGTTGGATAGGCAACGGGCCAGGACTGGGCCAGGACTGGGCCAAGGCCCCTTGAATCAACCCCAATCTCACGTCATGTGACGTCGCAGTCGTGATCATCGCCTCTGGCTTGGCCTGACATGCTACATGTACGATATTGTACTGCTGTACGTACTGGTACTTGCACCATATGCAGAATACATCCTCCGTAGCAGTAGCCGCAACGGGAGACTGAGAGCAGTCGAGGCATGGGCACATCACGTGCCGGCTCACTGCTGCGGAGGCCAGAAATAGGGCGGCGGATCTCGAGGTACTGGCGCGCGGCAGCGATGCACAGCAATGCAGAGCGATGCAGAGCGATGCGATGCACGTTAGTTGTGCAGCCTGTCAGTCCAGCTCTCTCTGCGTGGGCGGCGTCTCAAACGCCAACTCGCAGAGCCCCTTGAGATCTCGCTGCCCTCAGCAGTAATGTGCCTCCTTTGCCTCATCTGACAGCCTCCTGCTCAGTCACGGCTGTCTCTGTCGACGGAGTAAAAGCCGCGCTCTCTCGTTCGCCCTCTGTTGAGCTTTGGGACCCCACATCCGTATACATCATTGTAAGGCTGCAGCGGTCAACAAGCAGCGGTGTAGCGTCACAAGACCGCCAGCCCTTATCACTGAGTCTACTGTACTGCGCAAAAGCGGTACAAACTACGAGAGATCGGCAGGGCGTCATCGCCTCCCCCAAAATACAGAGTGATGAATTGCGGGGTTCGACAGGCAACCATCAGTGATTACTACAACTCAGACACTTCGAGTCACTCTACCACCTTGGGCCCCTCACTCGACCCAACAACCGTGAAATACGTGCGCAAAATCCGTCCAACTCCTCACTAATCCAGCTTGACGAGGGGCTTGTTTGGTAAGCGTCCTATTCTTCTGTTCTAAACATACCTACTCTATCCCAGAGGGAAAGGCCTTGAGTCACCAACGTTCCATCACCTTCCCTCCTGTCTATTCTGCCTCCAGCCATTTCATCTGCGTCTCACCCCAGGCTGTAAGTGCCGTGTGTCTTCTAAAACTGAAACAGGG
>JAJDFE020000084.1:0-80135 GCA_021527465.2 Geoglossum glabrum
GGCTCCAGGAATGCGTCGCAGTGCGGTTTCAGCAGCGCTCGTGGACACAACAGAGAGAGTGCGAGGGAGAGGGGGAGCAAGGAGCGAGAGAGGGCATTGAGGAAGAGCGAGAATGGAGTCGGCACCAGCTCGTTGCGCGTGCTCCAGACGGCGTATATCGATCGATCGGCCCGGCTGGGCGTTGAGGCTGTGGTGCTGTGGTGGGCGGCGGAGGAGGCTCGGCGGCGAAGCAAAGCCACGATTACCCAAAATAGACGGACAATCCTCTACATAGTGTACTCTGTACCCCCATTATACTCCACTTCGTACACGGCAAGTCAACTAGTAATCAACGAACTACAATGCTGCAATGCTGCAATGCTGCAATGCTGACGGCACTGGCTCGTAGGCAGGGACAGGAACAGGAACAGAAAAAAGAAAACAGAAACAGAAACAGGCCCGACAAGACCCCGTATTCGTGTTCCAGTAGGCACGACGGCGTGTCATTTGCGAGAGGGCGGTCGCTGCCCAACACGGACAGCGACCGGCCTTGCTCTCATGCGTCTGCTCTGTAGCTCGACTTGACATGAACATCGTATTGCTGGGCAAGCAGCCGACTTGGCCAGCGCGCTTTTGATTGCCCTCTGCCGTTTCAACGCTTGCCGACCCACATGTCGAGCTCTTCAAACCACGACCAGAGGACGCCGCTTTCGAACAATACAAATTCTATCGTCTCCTCTCGAAGCCCGTCTCCGCAGGATGCCGCAGACAAGCCCGCTGCATCTCTAGCGCTCCGCAGGAGGGGCTCGTTCAGAAGATTGAATCCACGCGCGGATTCATCAGAGGACCCGCCCAGCGTGCATAGTTCAATTTTCGAGGCCCCTTACTGCTCATCCAGCGAAGGCGGCGGTAGCGGAGAGAAGGACGACACCAAAGCTTTGCAAACTGGAGCGGCCCAGGACTCGAGTTATGGGGAAGAATCGAGTTCGAGGCCCAGAGACGCCCCAGGGACAACTACTGCTGGTGCCGGGCCTGGGCCGCGGGATCGATTGACAAGACTGGGAAGGACACCCCTTGAGACCATCATAGAGAAGAAGAGCGCTGCTACGATTCGGAGCCCATCCCTTGCGAGAACGCATTCGTTGGACGGGTCAGTGCCTGCGGGTTCCCAGATCCCGGTTGCCGACGAAATATCGCCCACTTTCCGAGCCCGGCGGAAACAGTCCTTCAGCTTCGATGACGCCGCGAGTTTGGGACCTAGCAAGAAGAAGTCGAGCGATATCGCTGCGGGTGGGATACTACCGCCCAAAAAGGCGTACCGCAACTATGCAGGTCCAAATATGCCGACTCACAGCCGCCCAGAGCGAATGCCAACACCGCCAGGCATGCCTTCTTGGTCGCCCTCCACCCCATCGACAGCACCGGGCCGAGCTCTAGATGCCTCATCTTCATCTTCACCTAGCACCAGGCGGCCCAGACACCGAGATTTCTTCTTCCGCTTCCCAATAGGAGCGCTATCGTCCCCAGGGCACGCAGCGCCCCAAACTCCCAACAACATCCAAGTTACGGACCAACGGCACTCCGTCACAGTCCCCAATGGCCGCCCACGCTTCAGACCCCCACCGAGCGGCTACAGAAGCTATGGCTCGCTGGATATGCACCCTTTCCACGGGGCCCCCATCGCAAAACCCTGGGAATCTTCTAGTGGCCGCCCCCCCTATCTACGCCCTCGCGGCAGCAGTGCCATGAGAATGCAGTACATGCGACCCGTCCGGGAGGAGACCACCGGAGCAGCCTCGGCCAGGCCTATGCCCACATGTCCCCACGCAACAAAGAGGAACAACCGGAGCACCCCCAACACCGCGACTAGCCGCCCAGCTAACGGGAGCACAGCCCGACAAATCCCCACCGAAGGCCGGGCCAAAAAATGCTGGAGATGCCGTCTCAGCCGCTGGATAGAGCAATTCCCGCTGTTCTCCTGTTGTGGTTCTGTTAGGGACCATAGCGAGGGGAGTAACTACCGGAATTTCTCGACGGCACTGGAGTCCGTGGTATAATTTTGCTGCGATTTGAATTGGAGGACTGTAGTGGCAATTTTTGGGTTTTTTTTTTTTGGATCCCCTCTGAGATGCAAAAAGTTTTATGTGGAGGGGTTTTTTTTTTTGAAAAAAAATCCAGTTCTTTCTTTTGGGTCGTTTTACGGTGATAGGGGTAGTTGTAGGAATAGGTGGATAGGGGAGGAGTGTTTCTTTTCCGTTAGAACTCGCTCCTTATTATTTTGGCTAGTAAACTAGCTCTGTTTTTTCCTACAACTTTCTACATCCTCTTGAGGGATGTGAGTTTTCGTTATTATTCCCCCCCCTCCTTTCTTTTTCCTCTGGTTAGTCTAATGGTGAACATTAAAGCGTTGTATATTGCCCCCGTCCCTTTTGGACAAATGGGCTCCCTCAGAGTTTTTTTTTTTGCGATTATCGTTTCTAGTCTATTCTCTATAGCTCCTGACCTAAACTTTTTTTTTTCGGTATTACACCGAGGAAAAGAAAAAGTAAAAAAAAAAACCCCCTGGTCCCATTATGCGACGTAAATATACATGCCCACTTGATTATTGTAGGTGTTGAAACCAACCGCTTATTAGCATGGTCACTGGCTAAGCGGAGGTATCAACACCTTCTGCAGCCAACGCCCTTCTATATTCCGCAATCGCCACATTGACCGCCTTCACTGTAGGCCCCAACATCTCATTAACAACCTTACTCCCGCCCAACGCCTCGGTATTCGGGCGTAACTTCCTCCCCGCTCTCTTTGAACGTTCGATAAGCTCCTTCTTGCGCCTTTCCTTCTCTTTCTCACGGTCCTCTTCAGCAGCGTCTGCAACGGCTTTGATGCGGTCCATGGCGCGATTCAGCGATTCTACCAGCTGCGCGATTTCCCCGGCACGTTCGGGGTCTCCAGAAAGGAAGACAAGCCAGAAGTGGTGGAGGAACTCGGTGGTGGTGGCGTGGGTCAGGGTCAGCCGGTCAAAGAGGGCGGGGGTTAGACCGGATGTGGATGTTTGGACTGTGGAGAGGTTGAGGGTGTGGGTGGTGAAGTTGTCGGTTTGGGAGCGGCGTTGGGAGATGGCTGCAAGGACTTGACTTGTGGCGTTTGATATGCTAGTTTTGCTACCAACTTGGGGTTCTCCCCGCTGGCCCTCGTTCTCCTCGTCGTCGGATTCCTCTTCGCTCACCCCTATAGCACTTTGCAGGTTTAGGCCGCCGCCGGAGTCACCTTCCATGAGCGATGGGTCAAGATCAAGTTGGAGATCGGAGAGGACCTCATTGGGCAGCTGCTGTGCGTATAAGGCGGCATCTGTGGAGAGCTGGTTATCCTTGTCAGAGGAAAAGAAGCGTTGTTGGTCTTTGATATTGAGCATAATGCGATTCTCTACGGCGTCGCCTTGGAGGTCATGTAGAGCAAGCTGTTCGAACGTTGCTTCGTCCATCCCAATGGGGTCGGAGGGGTTAATATCAGATGGAGCGACATGATCCATAATCTTCTGGCTCAGGTTGTTCAACGTTCGAATTATTGGGACCTTGTCAACCGCAGACGGCCTCATCGTGATATCGGGCTTGTTTCCTTTCCTTTGACTATGATTCTCCTCATTGCCCTCTACATCGATAATATGCGGAATATGGGCCGCCAGGAGGCGATTCCCCCCATATGCCTCGTCTTCATTGCGTAGGTATTTGTCAAGGATGGGGTCGAGTGCATCCGTCTCCCCGACTTTTTCTCCCTTTAATTTTTTAAAAAGGCGGCTCTGAAAGAACCTTGACCAGAAATGCTCTTCACTGATCTTGGGCACATTCTCGTCATAAACCCTCTTCACAAGTGGATGCTGACTGAAGATCAATTGTATCTGCTCCTTGCTAATGCTAAGCCTGATAGTATTGTCCACTGTTTTTGGCTTAATGGTCGATAAGACGTTATATGCTCCTCGAGCCTGGTTCTTCTCAATGGCATGTGCGCGTAGTAGATGCAGTCGCGTGGCCCAGAATTGCGCACCAAACTGCGTATTCGTAATAGAATCTGGTTTTGTGTTTTTGGCTTCGATAAACGTCTTCATGAGGGACGGATTGGACTTTAACAGCGACTGCTGTAGCTCAACATCAGACCTTAGCCTGGCATCATCATACCATTTGTCACTTGTACGAGGCGCAGATGAAATTGCACTCGCAATTGCCATAGCAGCAGAGGTGCCACTGCCGGCCGCAGGAGTCCCAGCACCCGATTTCGCGGCCTGGATGGATGCACTGAGCGCATCTTTGATAGCATCCGCCTCGGCTCGTGCTGCTGTTGGTGACGTGAAGGTAAATACATGTGTCTCCGGGTCCGCGGCAGCTGGAGTCTGAGAAAAGACCTTCAGCATCACCTTAGGGTTGCTTGCAGGCGTTTGCTGGAGATCTAGGGCGGTCAATACTCGCGTTTCATTTGGCCATTGCGAGAACACCCACTGGTAATGTTAGAGACGGATATAGTCAAAGCGGCGGATCCTGCAGCGGCAGGTGTCCATGACACAGACAGCGCATCCCTAGAAAGCGACAAGACGCCGTCTTTCTTCTTGTACGATGCCGATCCTTTCGGAGGAGGCATGGCGGGCAGCCAAAAGGTAGGTGATGCTATTACGTAGGAAGGGATGACGCGCCAGGCGGAATATTAGTGGCTTCGCTAGTGCTTGGAAACGGAGATTTTGGGAATGCTGAGAACAAGTTATTTCACAACAGCATACCTCATGCCGAAGAAGCCAACAGCGCTGGAGATGCTCCGTCCTGCCTCTTTCTAAGGTTTCAGGGGCCTTGCCCAACCTCCATATAACACATCCTCCCTTCCTGCCGCCGGATCTGTTCCATTGATCATCCTAAAGCTGTCCAACAGAATCCCCCTTCCTTGTTTCGCTGCCAAACGCTGGAAAATGACATCTCTGCACTTATCACAGACTCGCAAATGGCTATTCTCTTCGCCGCCGATCGAGTGGGCCGTCAACAGGCTCCGGGGACTGCTCATCGGCGCGTTGCGGCAAGGCCCAGTCCCTCAGCATGTGGCTTTCATTATGGACGGTAATAGGCGATTTGCGCGCAGAAGCCATATCGAAACCGTCGAGGGACATAACCTAGGGTTTGAGGCACTGGCTAGGGTATACTTTGCATATCCAGTGTGAGGTCGTGGATCAGAGAAGGAGCTAACTCGAGAACCACACAGATCCTAGAAGTCTGCTACAAATCCGGGGTGAAGGTTGTTACCATCTATGCCTTCAGCATCGAAAACTTTAAGCGGTCAAAGTACGAGGTTGATGCACTGATGGATATGGCGAAGGTGAAGCTAGCGCAAATGGCACAGCATGGGGACTTGCTTGATCGATACGGGGCGAGTATTAGGGTTCTGGGCCAGCGGGAGCTAGTAAAGCCAGATGTGCTAGAATCAATCGATAGAGCGGTGAAACTGACGTGCAATAATGACCGGTATGGACGTCTTCTGCCCTCCTCCGTATTACCATGAGGTTCCCGTTTTGAGAAGTTGGGCGCGAGCGTTTGTGGTGAATTCCTGCTGATGTTAATTGGTTACTATCAGTGCCATCCTCAATGTATGCTTTCCTTATACCTCCCGCGATGAGATAACTACGGCCATACGCACTACTGTCCAGGAATACTCAACACCTCTATCCCCTGAACCACCGTCCACTACCTTTCCTGAATCCCGCATTGCATCAAAAATCCGCAATCGCAAGCCTTCCTCAATGAGCGGTGAGACGCTGCCAACGGACATGTCCTCCATTAATGAAGATCTTGGAGTCGAAGATTCGGGGTCTGCCTCTTCTGATGATACAACTCTCCACCCCGACTCACCGCCTCTACCCCATTTATTATCACGTTACCCTAACCCGGAAACCATCACGGAAGCCACATTGGATGGCCACCTGTTCACCGCTGGCAATCCGCCCTTGGACTTGCTGGTTAGAACAAGTGGCGTGGAGCGCCTGAGCGACTTCATGCTCTGGCAATGTCACGAAGATACCCAAATTGTGTTTCTGGAGTGCCTTTGGCCGGAATTTGGTCTTTGGCACTTCTTGCCAGTGTTAGTGGAGTGGCAGTGGAGGAAGAGGAAAAGTGAGGAGCGCGAATGGACCATGGGCAGGAGGCGGGCACTTAGAGCTGGGCGGTGATTTGTCGGGGTACTTCTGTTCATCCAGTTTCTATTCATCCAGTATTTGGCCGGCCTCTTTCTCTCTCGCGGCAGAAAGAAACGTTTATAAAGAGCATCATCCATACATATATAGAGGCATCCCAGCTACTTAGTTCTATTAGGCACTATACTCCTCCTTAGACTGGATAAAGAGTGATGTATCCCTTTCTGTACGGAGTACGGAGTACCACTCATCCACCCTTCCATTGCAGACTACTCCGTACTCCGTATTCTAAGCGCTTTCCCGCGCTGGTCGACAAGCGCGTCGGCATGTTCCGCGCCATGCGGCTCTTTCGGCCAGTCCGCACCAAGTCCGGAACTCGTCCTCTCTGGCCATCATACCCACTTGTCACCTTGTGTATGGTGTCCAAACCTGTCCATGAGTGTCTCATTGGCCGTAGGGTTGCCTGCTCTGCCTTATCTTGGTCTATCTCCTCTTTAAACCTACTGCTGGCGCTACTGTGCGTGCTGTCGCAAGCTTGTGAGCTGAGGATTCTCCTTCAGTAAGTAGCCCGGCGTCTGTAACATGTTATCCAGCGGCCCTAAGTGTCCCTAACGGATGGCTCGGGGACACAGCAGGCTCACGATTGGCTCTACAGATAGCCTCTACCTATTCTTGTATACTTAAACCAACGACAGCTATTCATAATGAAGGCTGCAACCCCCGCCACGCTCCCTAGTTCGAGTCGACGGACACAACCCACCCGCCAGACCCGCACCAACCCCCCCCGCAACTCAGCAGCTGCCGGTCGAGCATATCCCAACGGTCGTTCACTAGGTGCCGGATCCACCGTTGAAAACAGTCACGGAGGAGCCAGCTCTCCAGGGTTCTTTCCTGCCATTACGCATTTTACGGATGCGATTACAGCCCTACCCAAGGACATCATTCGGCACTTTACGTTGCTGAAAGAAGTTGACGCGAAGCTTCATGGTCCGGAAGATTCTCTGACCGAGTACATAAACGTAGCAGCAACAACACCAGCTCCTGAGCGCAGGCCGTCTTGCTCACATGTGGAGGTAGTCGGAGTAGTGCCACCAGCTGAGAGTCCCCCAGTTATCAAACTCACAGTCGATGGAATCATTAGCCAGGAAGCACTTGTCCGCGAGGAGAGTCCTGATGATGGCGATTCAGATTTAGCCCGCCGTGCACTCTTCCACCACCTCCGATGTTTCATCAATGAAATGCTACCAGCTCTCGACGAAAAAAATCATGTTATATCTACCGCAAATGAAGCTCTTAACAAGCAGCTCCTCCGACTTGAAACTATTTACCCATACGTTGAGGGTGAAATAAGCGAAGAAGCACGATACGGGAGTCTCAACCACTGGGCTTACATAGAAAAACCTGGCGCAAAGAGGAGTTCAACTGGACCTGAGCGTTCACGAAGGGATGCTGCTACAAATGGATTCTCGATATCAGCGTCGATCAATGACGGAGAAACGATTGGCACACGCAGCGAGAGCAGACGCGAAGCGATGCTCGCAAGGAAGGCAAAAATTCTTCAGCCTGATTCGGATTTCGAAGAAGGGCGTGCACACCCAACCGTGGGCTCCACCAGACAGCGGGACACCGCATCCGCACAGCCAGCACCAGTCACAGGCACAGGGAAGAGGTCACATGGCAATACAAAGGCTAAGAAGGCCACTGATGGTACATTAGGTGTCACTTCGGTGACTACAAACGGCCCTGCATCTGCGGCACTTGGCCACCCATCCAAGCGACGCAAAACAGAAAAACCGGGCGTTGGCGGAACCGCTACGAGCAGTGCGCCAATGGAGAAGACGCCAAGCGCCCTTACCAGTAGTATGGCGGGTAAAGGAAACGCAGGCAGCCCACGAGGGGGAACCCCTGCAGCTGAAGTCGGAAGGAAGAGAGCTAGAGGGGGGGGCACCGCAGGCGGGACCTCAAGGAAGAGGTACACTATCGTCTATTAAACACAGTCTGTCTTGCAATTCCTGACATAGATGTTTCTTAGGAACAATCATACCGCTTCAGGTGCACAACCGTCCTCACTTGCCTCCTCGCCAGTTCATGGCACATTCGCAACATCCAAGGACATTCCTCGCAGCAGCCCTATACCAGGAGCAGGTCAACGGCCAGCCTCAGCAAGAGCACGTCAAGGCTCTACTGCGTCTTTGGTCCAGGACGCATCCCTTGCGAACCCACGACAGCGACCATCGCCATCCGCAATGAATAAACCAGCACAGATGAATGGCACCCCTGCCAGCGCCCCCGATATCAATCCCACAAATGGGCGCGGTGTGCCGGAAATAAAGATTGTTACAAAAGAAATCGTCAATTCCAAGGGTGACCCCCTAGTTGAGAATGACGAACCAAGAAACGACGGTGACCTAAAAGGCACCTCCACTATCGGTGCTGGTGCCAATTCAAAAATTAATAGGGCCCTCGAAGAACGATCTCTGAAGAAAGAAGAGCTAAATGGCAATAACCACACGGTCCAACAAATTGTCACCACCACCGGTACCCGCGGTGCCGGCAAGGCGTCTAAGACATCCACTCCAACCGCTAATTCTTTTGCCGAATCTCAGCGCGCACGCTCATCCCGCGGCGGCGCAGACGGCACCACAGCAACAACTCTAGCAACAACCATACATGGTGCTCCGGGCCCCAAATCCCGTTCCCACAAAAAGGGCGCTAGTGCAATGAATCAGCAACTTGCAGCTGCAGCTGCCGCCGCCGCTTCGACTGGCGGTGGAGAAGAGGAGGGAAGCTCCATGCAGGGCGACGATGAGGACGATGACGATGACTCAGAACCACGATATTGCTATTGCAACCAAGTAAGCTACGGTGAGATGGTTGCATGTGACGCTGGGGACAGCTGCCCAAGAGAGTGGTTTCACTTGGATTGTGTTGGGTTGACGAAAGCACCTACGAAAAATGGTATCATATACCCCTTTCATGCTATTTTTTTTCATTATCTTCTTGTCGAGAATTATGTACTAACATTATATCCTCTAGCGAAATGGTACTGCGATGAATGCAAAGATAATCTAAAGAAAGGACGAGTTAGCGGCGGCGGTATACGGTGAATAAGTAAAAATCGTCCTGAAGACCAAAAAAAAAAACTCTTACCATAAATGGATTATTTGTCGGCCCTCCCCAGAATATTGTCCATTCGGTTCAGAGATGCGCATGTTGAAAAAAAACGCAAGATGAATTTTTGGGATGTTTCCTTCTGTTACCCTTCCCATGTGGGCAGGAGGGAAAGGCCTGTCATCGATTGATTGGCCCGACCGTACACACGAAAACAGCACATATGACGATCCATGTTACAGGGGGTGGATTCCTTCTCCCTCCCCCTTCCATCTCCCATGTTTTCACGTTTTTTTTTTCCTATTACTCATATGGATATTTCTTTTCTTTTCATTATTCACAATTTCTCCTTCCTACGACGGATTCTGGGTATATGTCCCTCGCAGGAGAGAGAGAGACAGGAACGAGCCCTATACCATACCCAATGCATTTTTAGATCCTCAACTGTTTACCCCGTGTGAGAGAGGCGGGGGGGAAGGGCGACTCGAAAGCGGACAAGATCGTGTTATAACGGATGGTATCTTTTCTTTTTTTTCTCTTTTTTTTCCCCCTTCCTTTGATGGTTGTGTAGATACCATACCATACCATGTAGTAGTAGACACGAATGAATTAACGAACAATACCAAGAAAAGGATCAATCGAAATTCTTCTTTTCTTGTTTGCAACGCAACAAACAACAAAATAACAGTATCAAACCCAATCCCCCCCAAAACCCAACTCCAACCCCCAACCCTTTTTTCCCTGGAAAGAATTTGTATTTAATTTTATTATTATTCATTATCATTTCGCATTAATGTCAAGCCACTCCTCCCCATCCCATCGCATCGCATCGCATCGCATCGCATCCCATCGTATTTTCATTTCCATTTCTTGCCGCCAGACAGACAGACAGACAGACGGACAAAAAAAGCAAAAAACGAAAAAAAAAATTAAAAAATTAAAAAATTAAATAATAATTAGACAAACTAATAATAGTGGTTAAAAAAAAAAAAATAAACAAGGGAAAAAGAGTAAGGGGGGGTATGTTTTAGGGAGGAAAAAAAAAACCTTTTCACACAAAAGTTAGCGGGAGTAAGGGGGGGAATAATAATTTAATAAGAAGGAAAAAAAAAGAAAAAAAAAAAGGGCTCCCTTTTATTTTTTCCTGATTGCTCTCTCTTGTAGGGGTTTTTTTTTTCTCTTTTTTTTTTTTTTTTTTTTGGCATGCTTGAGTTAATGAACAGACCCTGAACCGTAGGCAATGCGATGCGATTTAGTGTAGAGGTAAAAAAAAAAAAAAGCAGCCAAAGGAAATTATTAGCAGCCTTCCCCCCCTCTTGTCTGCACTCCTACGAAAAATATGCTTTTATTGTCGTCAACCACCCATCCATCCCGTTCATCCCCCATTCACTCACCCAAACTCACTCGCCTTTGTACTTCTCCTGAAATACACTAAATGCATCTTCTAGGAGATCGTGTTCTTCCTTCATATGTGCAACCTTCAAACCTGTCGCGACGCTCGCGCTCGGATTTCGGCCAGCATACATGACATGCTTGTGGGTGTGGTGTTCCGTAGCATTTAGGAGGGTCTCAATGCGGGGCTGTGTGAAGCTCCAAGCGCCGGCATTCAGGGGTTCCTCTTGGCACCAGACGATGTTCTTGGCGTTGGGGTACCGGTCGAGATTTTCCTTGAGCTGGGCCCAGGGGAAGGGGTTCAGTTGTTCAATACGAGTGATGGCGGCGTCTCTGATTTCTTTGCTGGCACGGTGCTTGTGGAGGGCAGCGTAGATTTGGCCTGTACAAAGGATGACACGCTCAATGTTTTCTGGGTTGTTGATGGACTTGCCATGCTCAGGGTCGGGGATGATCCACTGGAAGTGCGAATTACCAGTAAAGTCCTCAATCGGGGAGCGTGCAATAGGGTGACGTAAGAGGGATTTGCTGAAGAATAGTATAAGAGCTGCAAAGCGTCATTTAGCAAAGTACTGAATATCAATGGGAGGGAAAATAGCGTCTTACGTTTTCTGAATTGACGGTTCATCTGCCTCCTTAGGATATGGAACAGGTTTGAGGGCTCAGTCATGTAGGCAATCTGCATATTGCAGTCCTGGTGTTGACGATCTAACTTGTCAGGACTGGGGAAGATCCTTGGATCTTCGTTACAGAGCTGCAAATATCGCTCCATCCTGCCGGAAGAGTGCTCTGGGCCCTGTCCATCGTAACCGTGAGGAAGCGACATCACCAAGCCAGATCGCTGAAGCCACTTTACTTCTCCGGATGCAATAAATTGGTCAATGATGCACTGAGCGTTGTTGGCAAAGTCGCCGAACTGGGCCTCCCACATGACCAGCGCCTCAGGAGAAGACAGGGAATAGCCATACTCAAACCCGAGACTATCAACGATTGTTAGTAGCCGGTCAAATGTAGCGAACCCAGTTGGGAATAGACTTACGCTCCGAATTCGCTCAAGGAGGAATTTGAGATCACAAAAGTCCCCTGGCCTCTTGAGATATGCTGCAGTGGTGTATACGTCGCTTCGTTCTCTTGGTCGTGCAAGACGGCGTGACGCTGGGAGAAGGTTCCTCTCTCGACATCCTGTCCAGATACTCTCACATGGCGGCCGTCATCAACCAGGGACGCGAAAGCTAGAGCTTCAGCAGTTGACCAGTCAATTGCTTTGCCTTCATCGACCGTCTTCTTCCGGCTAGCAAGAATGCGTTTTAAGTTTCGGTGAACGTTGAATCCTTCCGGCGCGGTAGCAATAGCCCCACCATAGTGCCTCAGCTTTTCTACGGGCAGGGCTGTGGGCAAGTGAGGCAAAACCTCTGTGGCAAGTTCCTTTGGTGATTTGAAACCATTCCAGGCAGACGCCAGCCATTCCCTAGCGGACGGTTGGTAGTCCTTGCTCCTAGCAAAGCTGTCTTCGAGCATGCCCCAGACCCATTTTTTGTGTTCATCAATATCCTCCTTGGTGAAGGTATTTTCCTCAAGAAGCTTTGACACGTACTTGCTCAATTGGTTTTCCTGTGACTCGATTCGTTTGTACATAATGGGTTGAGTAAATGAAGGCTGGTCAGTTTCGTTGTGTCCATGTTTCCGATAGCAGTTGATGTCGACAACCACATCTCGTTTAAACTCAGCGCGCCAGTCCGCTGCCATCTGGCAGACAAAATTGAGAGCCTCTACATCATCAGCATTAACGTGGAATACGGGCGCGTCTATGGCTTTGGCGATATCAGAGCAGTATGGGGTGGAACGTGCAAAACGGGGATCGGTGGTAAAGCCAATTTGATTGTTCACAATCAGATGGATGGTCCCTCCAGTAGAATAAGCCGGTAGTGAATGGAAACCCAGTGTTTCGTAGACCACACCCTGAGCGGCAAAGGCAGCATCGCCATGCACCAAAACACCCATAGCAGTGACGTGAGATTTTTCGTCGTTGTTGTAATGCTGGATCGCTCGGGTCTTCCCCAGGACAACCGGGTCCTCGGCCTCTAGATGTGATGGATTCGCAACAAGAGATAGCTGCACGCGCTTGCCGGACGGTGTCGGGCGTTCAAAGTTCATACCAAGATGGTACTTGACATCACCGGAACCTTCATCAGTGGCATCAGCAGAGCCACCAAATTCGCTGAAAATCGATTCGTTTGGTTTCCGCACAACGTTGCTCAAGACGTTCAGGCGGCCACGATGAGGCATGCCAATGATAATGTCTTTCACGCCATAGTCGACACTTCGGTCAATGAGTGCTTTCATCCCAGGAACCAAGCTCTCGCAGCCCTCGAGCCCGAAGCGCTTGTCGTTGGGGTATTTCGTTGCAAGAAAGCTTTCAAAGCTTGAACTCCAAATTAGTCGATCTAAGATCCTCCGCTTCTCGTCGGTAGAGTACTTGTAGGGTTGTGGGATCTCGACTCGATCTCGGATCCAGTCACACTGCTCTCTGTCCGGAATATGTATGTACTCAATTCCGTATGATCCACAGTAGAGTCTCTCACAGGCCGCAATAATATCCCGGAGGCTCATCCTTTCCCTCTCCTCGTTTATAAACCGGGGCAAAATACCAGGTCCAAGTGTATATTCAGCATCCAAATCCTTCTCGGTGAAGCCGTAGCGGTCAAGCTCCAATTCCTTGGGCTTGCTCGTCCTAAATGAAACTGCCTCCGATCTGATACCTAGGGGGTCGATCTTCGCCTTGTGATGTCCTCGAGCCTGATAGGCTCTTACGAGCAACTGAACCTTCAAGTGATTCATAACCTCGGACCCTCGGCCTGCCGCTGTTCCTGGCATGAAACTTGGAACACCTCCAACGGGAGCTGGTAGGAGTGTTGGAGGCGGTTGAAAGGCTTGGGAAATAGGCATGTCGCCGTCTTCCATATTACGAAAGTAGACTTGCCATGAGACGTGGACGCTCGATGGCTCTTTTTTCCACGACACATACATCTCGTCGATGTAGTTCGCGGTGTTACCTTGGAGGAACGAGTCATTAGGATCCTAGAGAAGCACATTCTAAATTAGATATGGGCCTGCTGAAAGGTACTAGACCACCTAAGAAAATAAGCGATTGAAGCTGCACTTACAACCCCCCGGCTGGTGTCAGTGGCAGCAACGGCGTAACACCTCCTCTGACTCGACAACGCCGCCACAGCAAGATCTCTCCTCTTCGACACCAAGCCGTATCCTCGAGAGCCAAACAAGGGAGCTTTCACTGAGCTTCGACATGCGCCACGCGTGCTCAACAGCCGTCTCGAGCAGCATCCGCCCCTGGCGAGGCCAGCGCTCGACGTGCGCAGTGACGGGCGAAGCATTGTGTAACAATAGCAATTAGACAAAAAAACGTAGGGGGCGAGACTGGTGCACGGCGCCTGATCCGCGAGAAAACTAGTGGGTTGGGAAAGAAGAAGACGGGCAAATGCTGAGGTTTGGAGAATATCGAAATGAGCGAACCCAGCCAGGGAAAGGTGCAGGCGAGATTTGGGGACGTACACCTATATTAGATGTACGAAGCACAGGTACTGCTAGCGCCAAGATTGGGGCTCCTTGTGGCAGCAAGCGGAGATGGCTTTCCCTGGGCTCTGTCTAGCCCCTTTGCGGCTAGGCGGGAAGCCGTAGCTGCTGTGTCGACTCGGCCCAAGTCACCCGACGCGCGCTCTTGTCAATGCCATTATGTAAGTTGCTGCCGGCCTGCCATAGAGAGCTGGAGAACGCATCTCCATCACGCTCTGGCTGAGCTCCAGAGTCAAGTACAGACTCGGCTGGCCACTCGGAGCTCGTCAATGCTCTAGGCGCTGTGGGCCTGCTGTGGGCCCTCTGCGGCGCAGCATAAACCCGCCGATGCATGCGGTCTTCACGAGGTTCAGCATCGCACGTGGTCCTGCCCCGAGCCTGCCGTCATCACGAGGTGGCAAACGGGTGCAGAGTGCAGAGCAATACGGTGACAGTCTTGTACTGTTGGGGATTAGAGTGCTTAATGGACCTACGGGGTACAAAATACAAAGTGGAACTTCTAGTTGATTTGGATAGACTTATAGGACATGGCCCACGCGGATGTTCTGCAACAAATGGTACGGAATCCGTACTACGGTTCTACGTATGAAATACACGCATCATTAGAGGTGACTTATGAAACGTACGGAGGAAAACTGGTTAATATCCTCCGATTAACTGACTCTAAAGCCCGTTAGTATGCACATGCAACGAATTTCTGACCACCCATTCCATTCTCTCTCAGCTGCCTGTATACTGTATCTAATGTATCTAATGTATCTATCCGGGCCAGGTTTGCGGCCGTGAATCAACTGTTAACCCGGCAACCTGGTATAGGTACTACGTAGCACGGAGCCAGCATAGACCCAGATTTCGTGTAGTGCGGGGGCGAACCTCGTATTACACAATCACCAATGGATGCTCAAGTACTCGCACCACATGCTGTATGACCTCAAGTCCGAGTCAAACCCCTTGCTATAAACCTGGAGGGGCAGTTGAGCTTTTTTTGGTCCTTGCCGTAATTTTATCCCTCCCGCCTCTTCCCCCGGGATCCTCACCGGCTTTGGGAGAAGTGCTCGCCAGCAATCCGTATATTCAGCCCGCGAGCGGCAAAGCTGACGTGACGGGTGATCATGGCATGCGATTAGGGGAAACCTAGTTTCCCTGGGTCCCCATTCACAAACGGGGAGTACGCCGTTGGCCAACGGCACGCACGCACTCCGGGCGCGATCAGCATTCCGAGCAAGAAGAGACAACATCATCGAGACAATCCCTGCTCCGCGCATTCAGGAGTAGTTGTGGGTGCGGAGTACGAGGTGCGAGAGCAGCGCACAGAGCAGTGTTCGGCCCGCTCTCCGCCAACTGTGACAGCTTTTCGCCGGCACGGGCTGATGCCCCAGGCAGAATCGGGTCTAGCGCGATGGGCCTGCTAAGCAGCAGATTGTTGCCCGGAGGATTATCCGCGAGCCGTTCCGTATCAACAAACCCGTCGACTTGGCCCAATCAGCGCCAGCGCGGACTACGGCAGGCCGCGCAGTGCACCCGAGCTCCTTTCGTTTGTGTTCCATGTCCTGTCCCGGAGTGGAGTTGAGTTGCTCCTGGTTCCCTGGTTCCTCATGCATTTTGTAAGTACAATATTGTACTGCGGAGCCGGAGCAGCACCAGCAGCACCAGCAGCAGCAGCACCGGACTCCGTACTCCTCATTTCGTGCTTACGCATAGCCAGCCCTACGCCGTGCATTTGTCGTTCTTTGTGCTCTTCTGCAACATCACTTCCAACCCTCACCGCTTGGCTTCGCGCAACTTGCTCTTTTCCTTCCCCTTCTGTGCGTACTCGAAGACCACTGCAGGCAGGCAATGTGAGTTACCACCAATGATCTCTTGACTGCCTAGCGTGCCTCCAACTCACGTCACTCGAGCTCTTATCTGTTCTTTGTCCAACTTCAAGCCACGGGTAGTGCTCCGTAGTCTTTACCTGTAGTCCCTACCTGTTTTGTTCCGCAACCGTGCGAGTACTTCGTACACCGACCTTTATTCTAGCCCGGACATTACTCTGGCAACGGTCCATGCCACTCGTTATTTAGCCCGCGGATATTGAGCTTTCTACCAACGAACTGCTATACGAACCAACGACATGGCGAACAGCAATGAACAGCACATTAAGCGGAACCCTTCGGCAGATAACCATACAGTGCAAGAGCGATCCCTCTCCAGCTCCCACCTAACACCGCAGCCCCTACCCTTCAATTTCTCTCAACAACACCACCAGCAGTCCCAAAGACGGCGAACTCCAGGAGGAAGCTCTCCGTCGTCTACATTGCTACAAGACTTACTCCGCGAGAAGAAAGCGCAGAGCCGTAGGGTATCGAAGGCGTGCAATTCTCGCCGGAGAAGCGGGAAGGACGATGGGTTGTTCGGCTCGGATGACATGGAGTTTGCAAATCGAAGACTAGTGCAGAGCTCCCCTCTGGGGTCTCTCCATGCGGTAGATGTAAGGGGAGATTCTAAAGAGGGTAACTCTAGGAGACAGAGCACTACCGGGCTAAAAGGCTCAGTAGGCGCCAGGGGCATGGGAGCTAGAGAGGTGGATGAGGTATGGTAATCCCGAGGATTTTGGGAATGGAGATGCCCTTGCTAATTAGTTCTACAGTTCATCTCAACGTTACATAAGCAAAATTTTGACCTCAAGCTCGAGCTGTACCATCGCCGCCAACGAATGACTGAGCTGGAGGAGCAACTGGAACAATCTAAGGAACTAGAAACCGAAAATGAGGAGTTACAGGAAGTGAATGAACAACTTTTGCTGGAACTGGAAAAAAGGGATAAAGCGGTGGAGGAAGCAGTTGGCATTATATGCGAATTAGAAGAAAAGGTCGAGAAGCTGGAGGAAGAGCTAATGACCGAGACGAGACCGTCGACGGCCCAACCAGACACTGACTATCTAACGACCGAGCCTGAAGAGAGTGCACCGCCGTCTCCACCTCCAGATACTGGAAACCTGGAGGCACCGGCAACGCCACCACCAGCGGCCAGCATATCAAAGAAAAATCCCTCTAGACCTGGGATCACCAAGACATCGTCGTCAAAGCTGATTGACGTATCCACACCATATCACCGTAATCCACCAGCTTCTGCATATCGCACACCATCATTCCTAACTGGGGAGGATAGCAAGAGTGCAGGAGCTCTACGAAGTTTATACCTTGCAGGTGAAGAGGGCAGAGGTTCATACAGTTTTCTCACACTCTCGCGAAGAGCTAGTGGTATGAGTAGGGATGCGCCAGGAAGTCCAGACCCTAACGGAGACGGAATGGACTCACCACGACTGAGCGTGCTAAGCGAGAGTAGTTTTCTGAGCGTCTATGGGGACACGAGACGTCTGGATCTTAATGCCGATGATGAGCCGATTGGAGATTATGAAGAGGAGAAAGGGGATGACGAATTTGGCGAGGCAGAAGATGGTGTTGGGCAAAGCAACAAACAAACTAGAGTTGCACGGGTCGAGAAGTGGATTGATGACCGCGCGACTCCTTCAAAACCAAGCAGGGTTCCGTATGGTAGGGGTCAGTTCTTATCGATAGGTGACGTACTGCATAATCGCCCGCATCTAGTCGACGATGGGAAGTTCCCTCGAAGCAGCCCGCAGAGGGAATCACCAACATCCTTTATGCGTGAAGAAATGTCAAGAAAGGAAAACGTTGAACCTATGAGTATGACGGATAAAGTTATCTTCGGGCAGAACTCTCCGTTGCGGGCGCGGGGGGAAACTTTTGAATTTCCCGGTTGTGAGGACGAGCAGAGAAGTGAGAATATCGTGCCTAACGGCATGATGAGTGGGACTATCTTCGGGCAGAACCTTCTGCCGCCGACACCTGATACGATGAGTACGTTCGACAGGGATTCATACAAGCGATCAACCCCGAGCATTGTGAGGGAGAAAAGCCTCTTGGACGGTACTCCGGGCGCTGCAAGAAGCTATTCTGCCCTGATTCCTCAACCGCGGCCCCGCAGCGCAGGTGGTGAGGGCAATAAAGACACTATACACCGGGACTGGGAGACCGATATGGACTTCAATGATCTAGCTTCATCGGACGGCGAGTTAGAATCCATGCGGGTTGAACATAGTGAGTGGGGCCAGGACAATGACCAGGTGGATATCTCGCGCTTACCGTTTTTCGCAATGATGTCACCAGTCTCAATGAGACATTTGGATCGCAGCACACCCAGCAAGGCTAATTCAGAGGGGTGTCGAAGAGATCTACTATTTGTTGGTGATACCCTACCCGGTTCAGCGGGTCAGAGCGAGTTATCAAACGGTAGACCAACGCGACAGGGCTCCCCGGCTAGTAGTGCCAGGAAACGGTCTTTCCAGCACCCAGCTGCAGTGGACCGATTGCGTTCTAATCTATCCTGCGTAGAATCAGCACCTGCGTCATCGCCACCGGGACCTAACTCGTGGCCTGCTGAAGGTGGCGGTACGGTAACTCCTACACGGTATGGCTATTCTGGCAACAACAGCCCTCGGTCTCCTAGTACTCCCTGGCGCGATGCAAGTACTATAGTTGGCAGCTCGCGAGCCCCATCTGAATCGAAACTCCCTCGCTCGAACCTTCGCCTCCACCTTACAACGTCGTCTCTAACACCTAGCCCTCCGAAGCGGAACAGTCTAACGTCTAGGATATTTGGTCGTGGTGGAATTCAGTCCGAGACAAATTCGCCCAACGTCGAATCGCCCCCTGCAAATCCGACGTTGCATAGCCTATTCTCGCGATCGAATCGTCCGTTGAATTTCCAGTCTTCCCAAACAAGGGGCCCAAGACCAGGAACTGCAGGAAGTGTGGAAGGCAAGGGTGGTAGTGCCGGTGTTACCAATGGTGGTGGACTGCGGAATAAAAGCTCAGGATCTACATGGGGGAGTGAGAGCGGGGGCGAAGACTCGATGACTCCAAAAACGGAGGCAGAGGAATTTGGGCATGGCACCGGTGGAAAGGGCAACAGTAGAAGCTACGAGGATCTTGCGGAGAAGGAGCAAGAGCAGGAAATGATGAGCAGGAGTCTCCAACTCGGAAGGTCGAAAACGATAAGTGAAAGGCGGCCTGCAATGCATACGAGAACAAATTCTATGGTAGCTGAGCGATCTTCAAATGTCCAAGGCGGGGATCCGGATAAAAAGGCTGAGCCCTCAACCTCTAAAAGAGGCTGGCTTGGCACCTCAAGGTTAGGAGGCCTAAGGCCGATTAGCGTTGTGACTAAGGGCGTAAAGGACGTCAAAGGGAAACCAGGACAGAAGTCGGGTGCGTTGAGGAAGGACCGAGAGGATACTGGAAACAAAGTTTGATCTTCGTGACGTAGGATGAAAAGCGATGGGAGGATCTGCAAATGTGGGTCCTAACCTACTAGCTGGCTAGAAGCTGGTTGGTTGGTGTTGGGTAGGCTGGAAGGGAAGGGGGTATGTATAGGTATAGCATAGCTATTAGACCATAGTAATCACTTACAAATTAAAAATAGAATTGTGTATTGTAAAGGATGTCGGCGTAAGTAAGGGTTGACAATGAATTATAGTAGACTATTTTAAGCATTTTTTTAATACACGGGCTAGGCTTATGCTGGCTGTTTTGGTTCGTCCCTGGATCACCATACTCCGCCTGACTAGAAGAGATAGCTACGTGCTTGTGCAAAAGGCCCAGGGGACTTACTTCCCCATCAACGCCTCCTTACTTCTTCCCAAACCTCTCCTCCACCTTTTTCCAATTAACTACCTCCCAGACCGCCTTAAAATACTCCGCCTTCCGATTCTGATACTGCAAGTAATACGCATGCTCCCACGCATCAATCCCCAACAGCGGCTCATACGGTCCAATGACGGGATCCTGATTCGCATAGGTCTTTATACCTATATTTCCGGTTGCCTTTTCGCGGACTAGCCACGCCCACCCAGATCCTTGGATGGATGCTAGCGCGGTGTTGAATGTGGAGATGAAGTTTTGGAGCGAGCCAAATGTGGAGGTTAGGGCTGCGAGGAGGGCACCGGTGGGGGGGGACCCGCCGGAAACGGAGGTGGGGGAGAGGTTTTCCCAGAATAGTGAGTGGTTTAGGTGGCCGCCGCCGTGGAAGTTGAGGAGGGGTTGGAGAGAGAGGATGGCGGATGTGTTGTGCTTTTGCTGGGCTTCGTGCATTTGGGCGCTGGCCTGGTTGTAGCTGTTTACGTAGGTTTGGTGGTGGGCTTTATGGTGGAGCTCCATTATTTTGCCGGAGATGTAGGGTTCGAGGGCGCCGTAGTCGTCTGTATGAGGGTTAACTGGGGGGTTACTAGCTTTCCTGCAGGAGGCTACACACAAGGAAGGTCTGGAAGTGTTACTTTCCCGCGCGTGAAGCTCAAGCCTGCGAGTCCGACTTTGCTGGAGCTCGTAGCGGCGGCGACGCGGAGTGCCGAGCGGGCGGTGGTTGACCCGCGGAGGAGAGCGGACGACATATCTTCTTCAATTAAGGGCGATCCAACTAATCTGCTATTTCCCCCAATTAGCTCCCCATCCCAATGAATTCAATTAACAAATACCCCGTACCTCTAAACGTTATGATGGCGGATTGATTAGTGTGGTGACGCGGATGGTGGAGATGGGGACTGAAGATCCCGAGGTTGGCTCCAACTCGGCAGCATCAACGTCATTCATTCTGTGGTCCCTGCAGACGTCTCCCAAACAACCGCAACACATAGTATATCTAGACTCCACCAAAACGCGAAAAAAAAACAGTACCAAGATATGTCATACTACGACATCGATGCTATTCTTACCGATGCGCAAAAGGTCCCTTGTACATTCGAGCTCAAGGTGCCAGGGTTGGGGTATCTGGATGGGAATTCCGGGGGCGATGTAAGACGGGATTCTCGATGGCTATATTTGAGATCGAGCGTGCTCACTATAACTAGATGAAAGAGGGGACGAAGGTGGAGCTACCGTTGTGGCTGGGGGAGATGTTGGCTGTTAGGTGCGTTTTTATTTGTATAGCTCTTGCGCTTCTAGTTGCATGAGCCTATTGTGTGGTTTATTTTATATGCATATGTAGTCTCCTTTTAATAGATAATGACGAATACAAAGTCGGCAGCTAGGGACCTCGCCGCTCGTAACGCTGGACCTCCCCTCCGCGCTATCACTGCGCGTCATCAATGCCCTCAAGGCCGATCCAAGGACGGTGGATCTACGGAGTCTAGCGCCGCACTTCTATGGGCTGGGTGCAAGGATATTGGAGCTATTTGAAGAGGAGGAGATGGTAGAGGTTTTGAGTGAGGTATCTACTCCACTCCCATTCTATTTCTGGTATTTTGGGGGGGAGCCGTTGTAGGTAACCTCTTCCCCGGTAGACGTTCAAGAAACGAGCTGCGGAGATCGCAGACCACGCACACAACCCCCGAGGAGCGCTAGGAGAGAGTGCAGAATTCCTTCGGGGCTTGGACGAGACAGAAAGGCAATGTATGTTCGGCCACCCACGCTCTTTCTTTCCGCCAGGTTGTAGGGTATCAAACACTGATTTCTTGTTTGGCGAAGTGTTCCGAGCGGCGCATGATAGCGCAAAGGGTATGAGGAGTTGGATGGGGGAGATGAAGAAGAAGTGACGGGGACGCTGCACAGCTATGCGACGTTGCTCTTAGGAGTTGAGGGTCATGGGATGGTACTGGAGGCTAGGAAATTGGCTCAAGAGGCGTTTTGGGAATACCAAGCTTTGCCTAAGTATGGGGTAATAGATAGTATTGTCTTGTCTATACCCTATTTCTTTCCACCAAAATAAAAAAAAGGGCATATCATCCCTGATAGATACCAACTGCATATTAGGTCCCTATACCCCCCCGTAGTACACAATATTATCGTGACGGCAAATCAAAAGGCGAACTGTCAAACACCACAATCGCACGACCACAGGCCAATACCCCACTATGGAGCTACGAAATCCTGGATGGCCAGCGCCCCGCACATGAGAACGGTCGGTAGATATCAAATCTGCAGCAAGACTCCACACACGAGTAATTAGCCCGTCAACAACACGAACAAGACCGCAAGCAAACACACCCACGACGACGACGACGACGACGGCAACGGCAACCCAAAATATGCTCACATCCGGCTTCACCAACACTCCCACGACCAAACTTCTCCTCTTCGGCCTAATCCTCGCCTCCATCATCGTCAGCATCAGAGACAGCAAGCACCTCTTCTGGATCCAAGTCGACCCGCATATCTGGCGCTACAGACAAGCCTGGCGCATGCTGGTGTGGCAGATATGTTACGGAAATGCCACTGAGGTGCTATTCGCCGGGATGGTAGTCTACCACCTACGGGTGGTCGAGCGCGCATGGGGAACCCGGAAGTTTGCCGTAAGTTCCTCCCACCCAGGGAGATATTTTTTTCCCCTTTCGGCGCAGCTATGCTGATTCCCCAACTAGTCATTCATTCTATCTACACTACCCTACACATCCTTCCTCCCGCCGCTCCTCCTAGCCCTTTTCCTGCGGCCGCTCAGCCTCAACACGCTAAATTACCTGCCATCCGGGCCCACGCCGGTGATCTTTGCGCTGCTCGCTCAGTACCACGCTACGGTTCCGCATTCGTACAAGTATCGTGTGGCTACTACGTCGGCTTCGCCGCACACGCTGTTGTTCTCAGATAAGTCGTACACGTACTTGCTTGCTGCGCAGTTGGCGCTGTCGCAGCTTCCGGGGTCGGCGATTGGTGCTGTGGTGGGTTGGGTCGTGGGCTATGCGTGGAGGGGGGAGTTGTTGTGGCCGGCGGGGGTAGGGAGGTGGAGGGTTCCGGTATGGGTGGTTGGTGGGGAGAGGGAGGGGGAGAGGTTTGAGGGATTGAGGAGGAGGTTGGGGGAGGATGCGGCGAGGGCTAGTGGTGTGGATCCCGGTGGTGCGAACGGAGGCCCGGTTAGAAGGACACTGGGAACCCAGATATTGGATCAGTTCCGGGGGGCCTTTTGATGCTCTTTGTTCGCCTCCCCATTCAATGTCGGTGGCTCCTTTTCCCCCGGCAGGCAGGTACTGAATTCCCGGATACCAGCTCCAGCGATCCAGGGTGGGTGTGGGGGGTTTTCGACGGAGCCTGCTTTCCCATCATCGTTCGTCACCCCCTCCCTCCCCTCGCCTTTGCTACTACGAACCTCTCCCCCCTTTTTTTCGAGTCAAATTCGAACCCCCCCTCATCGCCATTATTAGCAAAGGCAACAAACGCTGAGCAACTTCCCCGCCACCACCCTAAGAACGCGCTCCCCGCCTTTCGGGGTTTAATCTATAGATAGGGTCTTGGATGTACTTCTGTATGTATGTATGTATGTATGTACGTAACACACAAACCACATGTATAAAAGACATGGATGAGATCGAAGTTGGAGGGGGAAAAAAAAGAGCCCAGTAAACAACAGAAAGAATTCGCTCATGCTATCGCCCGGCTGGATATCCCCGCGATGTCTGTTCTCGTCCCAGAAACTCCTATGCCCGCCGAAAACCCACTGCTGAACCCCCCCCCTCCCACCCCCTATTGAAACCCCTCGCTGGAGAATAATCAAGGCCAAAAAAAAAAAGAGAAACTATCTTTGCCTATATCTTAGAAGATCGAGATATGAAAACCCCTGCCTCCCCCCTTCTACCAGCCCCACAAACTAATCTTCCTCTTCTTCCGCATCAACCCCATGATTCTCGATCCATCCTCGGCACATCCTCACAGCGTGCTCCCAACGATTCACCATAGCCTCCCTCTCCTTCCTCCCAATCGCTGGTTTGAAAACCGTGCGCCCCTGGCTACTAAGGTCCGCCAGCTCGTTGGGCTCCTGCCAGATGTCAATGGCAAAACCGGCGGCAATGGCGGCGCCTAGAGCGGTGGTCTCGCGCATCAGAGGGCGGTCTATGGGGATCCCTAGGATGGAGGACTGCGTCTGTATTTGGTGAGGGGTATTTTTTTGTTATGGGGGAAAAGGACGGGGGAGTTGTACTTGCATACAGAAATCGGAATTTGACATTCCACCGTCGACTGCAAGTTCACGGAGAGGTTGGCCGCTGTCCCTTTCCATGGCATCGAGGATAGCTTTTGTCTGGAAGCAGGCCGCCTCGAGGGTTGCGCGGGCGATGTGGCCGCGTTCGGTGTGTTGCGTTATCCCGACTAAAGAGAGAAGTGAGTCGAAAACATTGCATAAAAAGGGGATATGAAACCAAAGATTGGCATACATATCGTCCCTTTGGCGTCGTCAATCCAGTATGGCGCAAACAAGCCGCTAAAAGCGGTGACGAAAACCACTCCTCCGCTATCCTTCACCGTCTCTGCGAGGTCGCCAACTTCGCTAGAGTTCGAGATGAACTTCAAGTTATTCTGCAGAAACTTGACGGCACTCCCGGCAACGGCGATGCTGCCCTCAAGCGCATAAACAGGCTTGCGGCCCTTACCGAAGTCGTAAGCTACAGTTGTCAAGAGGCCATACTTGGAGATGACGGGTTTAGTTCCTGTGTTGCAGAGTAGGAAACAGCCGGTTCCATAAGTGTTCTTTGCCCGGCCGGGAGAGAAAGCACATTGGCCAACTAAAGCGGAAGACTGGTCCCCTAAGCAGCCTGTGATCCGGACGCCCTTCAAAATTCCTGATGTTAAGGAACCAAATTCCTTTGGGTCGGATGATGGGACAATCCTTGGGAGTATGAGTCTGTCCTTCTGTAGACCGAAGAATTTGATGAGGGTATCGTCGTATTTGAGAGAGTGAATATTGAGGAACATCGTCCTGGAAGCATTGGTAGGGTCTGTGACATGTATATTCCGACTCATTCCACCGTTCAGCCTAAACAGCAACCAAGAGTCTACGGTACCAAATGCCAGCCGGCCGGCGTCATACGCCTTGCGTACTACATCAACATTTTCGAGCAGCCAGAGGAGTTTGACCGAGGAAGGGTATGTAGACAGCGGAAGGCCACACAGAGACTGTAGCTCAGATGCCCCGTCACGCTCTTTCAGTTTTCGCACCAGTTTCTTCGTCCGCGTGTCGGACCAGACAACCGCTGGGTGAAGGGCTTCGCCTGTCTCGCTGTCCCAGACAACAGTCGTTTCACGCTGGTTCGTGATCCCGATGGCCCTGACATCACCTACAGAATGGCCACTAGCCACGAAAGCTTTGGTTGCTTCCTCGATGCATATCTCCGCTGAACGAACCAGCTCGTAGGGGTCATGCTCAATCCACCTGGAGGCGAAAACGTTAGCTTGGGCTTCGGTGGGCTGCCCAGACGGGAACGCACCCTGGATGGGGGTATATTTGCTTGAACTCAATTTGATGAGAGGCCTGTGGCATGCCATGCTGGTCAAATATCAGAAAACGGGTGCTAGTGGTCCCTTGGTCTAGAGAGCCGATGAAGCTCTGCTCGGCCATTGCGGCGCTAATCCCTAGCCGATGGATGGAGAGAGAGTAGGGGCAAGCCAGCTGTAATGGTCGTTATGGCGAAGCTTAGTGGGCGTTTATAATAGTGGATTACGCCATTGACAAGTCCGATGAGGGTTAGGGCCCAGCCAACATGTTCCGACCTGGCCCTTAAACTCCCGACAGACATGTGACTCGCAAATTGATGCCAGCAGCTGTTGCCACTGGCAGGTCCACGAACTACTATGGTATGGCAGCAGTGAGTGCATCCAGCGGTGTAGGACGGGGATAACGGTAAGCAGGTAGTTAGGCAATGTCGACTGCAGCGTTGGCCTTGCTTTGCGTACTCTGTATTGCAGCAATTGCAGTGATTGCAGTGATTGCAGTGATTGCAGCAATTGTAGTAAATTGTAGCATTAATGCCATCATCAATGTACAAGTACAAGTACAAGTCCAGCATTGTTCGACTTGCCCTAATCTTTGTCGCGCACAACACACCTTAACCCCGCCGCCACAACGCTTACCCTAAATAGTGAACAAAGCTCCACTCGCCAAATCTTTAAATCTTTTGCGGCCCCAACCAAAAGTTTTTCAACTCCTCAACCCACGACGACAATCGCCAATTGCACTCGCACAACACTCACTCTTACCCCGGGGTCTGCATCTGGAGATGAAGCCCTCAGACTTCCCCGATCCAGCCCCAGACCTCCTCAACCTCATATCGAAATACCTCACGAGCCATGGCTTCACCAACACGGTTAATACTCTCAACAAGGACAGAAAACTGTTTAGCAGGGTGAATAAGTGGGAGGATAACAGGCAGATGAGGAAGGGAGACCTAGGCCGGATCTTCCGTGAGTGGGAGGGGAGACATAAGCCCGTCCTCAAAGCGAGTAAGGAGAAAATGAAGCAAACAGCAGGGAAGGTTCAAAACAGTGACGAAGGTGAGTGTTAGAAGAGGAGATGATGTATATTAGAGGGTTAATATTTCCGTAGGGTCATCGCCCTCGTCGTCATCGTCGTCATCGTCGTCATCCTCTTCTTCCTCTTCTTCCTCTTCCTCCTCGTCATCGTCATCGTCGTCGTCGTCGTCCTCCTCTTCCTCTTCCTCGTCCTCATCCTCTTCCTCCGACAGCGACGCCGACGATGAGAGCGAGATGAGCACTCCCAAGCCAGCATCGGAAAAATTACCATCGAAAATGCTAAAGCGCAAGGCTCCTTCGAGCCATGGTAGTAAAAGTTCGTCATCGTCATCATCAGAGGGTGGACACCACAAGTCGAAGAAGGCAAAGGTTCTCAAAGCGACCAAGAAAGATTCCTCATCGTCAGGATCGGATTCGAGCTCAGATTCAGATTCAAGTTCAGATTCAGATGTAAACTCTAGTTCGGTCTCCACAACTTCTAGATCCGTTCACAGTTCCCCAGACTCGCTACAATCCTCCAGCTCAGCGGGAAGTGGTGACTCTACCCACGATATCTCGCAGCCTTCGTCCGCAGACTCTGACTCGTCTGCTGGCAACTCCTCAGATACCAAGTCCGCTGATAGTTCAAAGGAAAATAAGGCCCCAACCGGGAAACACGTCGCCCTTAGAAAGGCCAGCGGGGGGGTAAGGACCTCCAGCGACTCCAGTGCAACCCTTGAAGGCGATAATACTCCCCTGCCCGGCTTCAAAAACGAAAACCCTAAAATCATGACTGCAAAACGCAAACGTTCTCCCTCACCCAGCACCACCCCAATCACAGTAACCGGTAGCAGCACGCCCGGTGGCAGGAAACTCAAAGCTGCAACCTCGAAATCTCAAAGCACACCATTCTCTCGCATTGGCTCCAACATCAAAGTCGACCCACGTCTCGCATCCAATGCGTACATCCCTTATGACTACGCTGAACGCGCCCACCGCGACTTAATCGTTACGAAGGGTAAGGGGTTTACGAAGGAAAAGAACAAAAAGAAACGAGGGAGCTATCGAGGCGGGCAGATTGATACGCAAGGGGTAAAGAGCTTCAAGTTTGAAGACTGAGTACATTCGGGGGATTGAAATACTAATGACGATTGCGAATGTTTTGAACGTGAGAATGGAGGAGGAAATAGGGAGTGGTTACGTCACCCTCAAGGCCTGAGGCATGAAGCATGGCCTAAAAAAATACTATTAAGTGCTTATTTCGTAATCGTTCATAGATGGACTGGTGGCTTTTACGGCCGGACGACTCGGTCTAGACGTTATAATCACTACCGAGAGTATATACCTAAGGCCATGAAAACTAGAGAATATAAAGGACTACGGAATCATATACGCAGACACGTTATGTGACTTTTAAGCTTCCCTTCTATGTATTTTTCCTTTTTTTTTAAAATGGAGATTAAAAGTACAAAGAGACGAAAAAAAAAAAAATTACAAACCCCAAAGGTCAGACAGATAAACTCACCCCTCAGTTTTTTTTCTGAAAAAAAAAAAAACGGGGAGGGGGGAAACACCAAATCGCTTTATTTGTATGCATAAAAAATGACAATGGCAAGCCCCGTCCTACCATACCGGCGCCGGGGATGATGATGGTGATGATGCAGACGTAAAACGATCCCAAATGCTCGCTCGTAGGAGATATGAAAGGAAATATTAATCTGGAAGAGGAAAGCCGAGGAGGGGGGGGCAAGAGGGGTAAGGTAATGAGGGTAATGAGGGTTTGAGATATTGACGTGATATCCCAATATTGTTTAAATGGGGTAAGATGGCGATAGCAGATGACCTGCCTAGCAATAGAAGAGTTGGGGAATTTCACTGCATGATGCTCTGCCTCCACCGCTCAACCATCTCCCTCTGCCTCGCATCCAGAGCCGCCATCTGCTGCCCCATCTGCATCATTGCTGAACCTTGGTTACCATATCCGGCAGTTGGCTGTGATGAATAAGTGTTCATATGTGATCCCATATTCATACCACTATTGAAGCCCATGGCGGGATTCTGGTACCCCACCGGTGCCGCCGTGGCCCCACTACTACCGTAGGCATTCATGCCATTGTATCCGCCATACCCTCCCATACCCATGCCGGTGCCAACCAAGCCGCCAGATCCATCGTTGTAGAGGCCTCCGGCGAACGATCTACGGTTATTCAAGTTCGGCTGGGGTAGCTGGAGTTGTGAAAGGCGAGCATCAAAACCAGTAGTGTTGATAAGCGCATTTTGTTGCTTTAGTTGCTGGTTCTTCTGCGCCTCGTACTGATGGCGCTCGTATAGCAGTCCGCCGTTGATCGCACCGCCACTTCCAACGCCGGGATCTGCGTCCCCCACGTTTACCAGCGGCGCATCCAAACCACCGCCAGTATTGCCAATTATGTTTTGCTCTCTCAATTGGTGGTTCCGCCGCTCCTGCAACTTGAGCTGTTGATACAGCAATCCGCCGCCTTCAACAGGACCCCCATGTACTGGAATTTCGTTTGACACATTCCTCGAGGCAGAAACTGGGTGCGCCTGTAAAATGTCTGCCATACTTCTCCGTTGCTTAAGCTGCGAGAGCCCAGGCTTATCATCAGTCAGAGCTTCTTTAGCCCTGGCTTCGCGCTCAGCCTGCAGTCGCTTTTTCCGCTGGCCGAGAGTTTCTTCATCAGGACTATCCCTCTCTTTACCCTTCCCGTCTTTCTCCGCATCCTTCTGCTTTTCTCCACCAAATTTCGAGAGCAAATCGTTTGCGAAATCGGAACCCGCATCCCCAGTCGATGTCCCCTTCGCCTTTAGCCTTGCTATTCTCGCTGCAAGTGTCTCTTCCTCCTCGTCGCCACTATCTGCGCTGCCGTCTTGACTCGGAATGCGAGGTACTTCAAGCTGGTACATCGTGCTTGCCCCCTTGTTCGGACTAACTCCCCTGTGAACGGTGGTAACCCCCTTCAGCCTATCTCGCCGACGGCTAAGCGGCTCACTATCTTCCATCTCACGCTTCTCCATCAGACCGAGTGGGCGATCTTCATCGTAGCCGTTAATTTTATCAGCGTAGAGCATTGCCAGTGGGACATCGTCGTCATCCTCATCATCTGATCCTTGAACGTTGGGATCTTCCCAGGCAAGGGCCACACGCTTGTTTCTTCGAGAATTCTGCTGAACTTGGGCTACAGCATCCAGTTCTAGCAGCGTCGAATGCATGCCATTAGGAAATGCGTTCGCTGCTGTTCTATTGCGCAAGCGTTGTTCCTGCTTACGTATTTGTAATTCGGCAAGTAAGGTTGTTGGAGCTCCAAAATAGGGTCCTGTGTCCTCATCAGTTTCCTCGCTCCCACTGTCCTCCCCAGTGTCCTCTCCTTCTTCGGAAAGGCGTTCCTCCTCGCCGGGACTCAATGGATGATTATCCCCATATACTTTCTCATCATCCTCGTCGGCCCCTTCTTCGGCACTCTGCCTCCTCTTGGAGAAAAAACCAAGGCTAACCCTGCTAGCCGTCTTCCCAGCTTGGTTCAGTTCATCCTTACTCCCTTTCTTCTTCAGGTTTCCAGAACCAGAAAGTAAATTGGCCGTACTCTTCCTGACAGCCTCTTTCCCATATACCTCAGCCCCAACGCGTCCAACTATTGGGTGATCTGTAAACGCGCTTACAGGGGCACGAGCAGATGCGTCCAATATACTGTCTAGTGTCGCTACTGCAGAATCCTCTTTGACCTGAATGTCCTGTCTGGATGCTGGTTGGTCAAAAAACACGCTGGCCCTGAGTTGAGGCGGTAAGCTGGCGAGGTTCGCCGTGCTACGCCGAGGATCTATGTGCTTGCTTTGCCTCCGCTCTTCCAGAGTCAAGTCTTCTGCACTAGTACTCGCCTCTTCCAACCCAGGCAACCAAACAGTCGACCGCCTAGCTCCGAGAGGGGTGGTATCTAGCACCTGTGTCCTCCGCTGCTCACGTTGCGTGGAAGGTGGCAGTTTCGACAATCTCTTTGGAAGGTTGAGCATTGCAGGTACAGGAGCAGGGTAAAATACCATCTTCTGATCCGCTTGTGGTTCAACAAAGGATTGTCGCCCTGCAAGGTTATGGCTTACTGACACCCTGCGGGCGCCACTCTGTCGCGGGGCAGGGGCCGAAGGATCTTGTAGGTGGGGTGTAAAGTGAACGCCATCAAAGTCGGTAAATAATGAATTAGCTTGTTGGAACGTATCTGCGGATGCGGAAGTTACGGGTCTATTGGGGTCCGCAGAAGTTATCTCAGGTTCAGTAAGGGATTGCATTGCTTGACGGTTGCTTTCGAAATTCCCAAGTGAGACATTGTCGGGGGGGATGGCTGGGACGGTAGCGTCCATAGATGAGTGTAACTGCCCGCCGTCCTGGCCCAATTCTTGGCCGGGCAGCTGTGCTAATCGTAGGCCGGTGGACTGTGAAAATGAACCTGAGCGAATAGACCCTCCCCGGGAACTCATCCATCCTCCCGGCGAGTAGCCTCCTGATCTCGCGGCACTATTAACCCCAACAATCGAATTTGATATAGAGTTGGAGGAAAACTTCCTGGTAGCGGGCGGCACAGATGCACCACCGCTCTCCTCATACTGAGAGTTTCGAATGGAAGACCTGCTCCCCGATCGCTTTTGCTCTAACTTCAGCTTCCGCAACTCTTCGCTAATGTCAGAGGTCATGCTGAGCCTCTCGGCACTGCGCTCCAGTCGCTCGACATTTCCAACGTAAGCCCCTTGCATAGACTGGAGGTCAGGGACAGGGTGTTGCAGGTTGACGCTGCCCTCGGAGGATGCAGTTCTCATCATGGGTTCTGGAGAGGCTGTATGCGGAACGATGACCAGCTCGTCTTCACCATGCCACGCTGGCATATTCCTGTTCGCGGAGTGGTCGCTAGTGCCCCGAGGCGGCGGTTCGAATGGTTGGCGATCGGTGCTGTTGAGCTGCTGTGGAACTTGGGCGTCCGCGTGACGCTGGCGATGCGGTGCCGCAGCGAAGGCCTCTTCATCATCCGAATCGAGCATGTCATAGCTCGTGGCAGCAGAAGCCGTCGTGGTGCGTGCCTGTTCTGCTGGCTTTGCGGGCTTTGCCATAAATAGGCCGCCGCCCATATTCGAGAAGTCCATTGCTAGAGGCTGGAAGGAGAAGCGGGAGGCGTGCTGCGGAGGAGAGCCCGACGCGTTAGAGTCACTGGCATCGTCGGAAAGAGCATCGTGCTCCCGCTGCGCAACGGCATTGTACGCCATTGTGGCTATCGACCGGCGTGGTGGAGAAGAAGGGAGGCAGCGACGAACTGCAGCGAACTGCAGCAGTGAGTTGACGCTGCAACGGTCGCTAGTCGTCAATGCGTTTCTTTGGGCTTATCGGCCACATCTGGCGTGGTCACGTGCACCTTCACTTTACGAGTCGATGTTGAGGGTTGAGCCGCAACGCTCGAATTCACAGCCACAAGCCACCGCCACCAGCCACCAGCACCCAGCTGCTCGTGGCCTGGCTTTGCGACCGTCCTGTGCCCGCCGACTGGGACAGCTGTGGCCCGCCGTGGACATGGACCCCTTTGGTGGTTCTTCGTCAGACTCCTCCGAGCGCGATGAGATCTTGTTCCCCTCGGCGGACCCGGGTGGCGATGAGTTTGCCGGGGCTGGCCAGCATCGACGCAAGCGGAGGAAAACCGGCCGTGACGCCAAAGAAAGTGCTGCGCTCGGTGTGTTCGGATCAGAGTCTGAAGATGAAGGCACTGGCCCGGCGTGGAAACAGAGATCCCTGCGCACAAAGGGCATGAAGTTTGTGAATTCTAACGCGAACACTGCTAGGGAGAGTGGGGATGGCGAAGAGGATGAGGAAGACGAGGACGAGGATATGGGCGTAGGGGAAGTCGAGGAAACCGCTGGCCTAAGGGGAGGACTTGGCTGGGGTTCCTTTTCCGGGTCCAGGGCGCCTCGGGGGGGGAACGCTGCATCTCTCCAGTCCCCGTTAGGTAGAGGTTTCGTTCCGAGTTCGTCCAGAGAACCAGTACTCAATTTTGCACCGCCTGTGGAAGAGCCCACTCCCAGGATCGTCCGCCCCTCATTTGCGTCTCCTGCTCCGTCCTTCGGTCAAAATGGTCGCGGGAATGTCCAGTCGACCCCTGCGGTCAACCCAAATTCCTTTGCGGCAAAGATGATGGCCAAAATGGGCTACGTCGCCGGTCAGGGGCTTGGATCTTCTGGTCAGGGTATATTAAACCCTATTGAAACCAAGCTCCGTCCTCAGGGAGTCGGCCTTGGAGCGGTCAAGGAGAAAACACAACAGGCAAAGGATGAAGCGAAACGAGAAGCGGCAAGGAGGGGCGAAGTCTATGAAGACTCGTCCGAAGAGGAGAAGAAGAAACGGCGGCGGAAGCAGAAGGCTGGCAGTACCGGCACTGGGAGCGGGACAAGTACCCCAGGGGGAAGTAGGGCAAAACCAAAAAAGAAGTTTAGGACTGGGGCAGAGATTGAGGCTGCGGCAGAGGGATTAGAGGTTCCGAATGTCCTCAAGTCAATCGTTGATCTCACAGGGAAGGAAACTCGACTGTTAACTTCAGCATCTGGACTATTGACTCCTGGGGGCACGGGAATTACTGCGGAGCCCGAATCTATGAAGATTGCGAAGAGGGCACGCAGAGACCTTGAGGCTTTTGTAGATGAGTGGAATGGGCTGAGCGGACGAAAGAAGTATATTGAGCACCAGTCGGCGCTGCTCGGCCAGGAGATCGAGGATCAGCAGGAAGAAATACGCAAATTGAAGGACGTGGTAGATGTTGTTGAGTGCCTTAGCCGCCTAGATCTCGGCCGACCGATGGCCAACGCAAGTCCACAGGAATTGGAGCAGCATTGGGGTAAGGTCGTCGGCTCCCTCGAGACGCTAGAGATCAAGTTCCAAAATGAAATCGAAACCTACGGTTTATCAGAAATAGCTGTTGCAGCAATCCACCCGCTTTTCCGTACTGCTATGGAAGAGTGGGATCCCCTCGGCAATCCTACATACCTTGTTGGCTACATCCATCGACTCCGCAATATCCTCAGACTAGGGGCAGTAGTAGATATCAGTGGATCGATTCGACAGAATGGCCATTTGGACCGAAGTCACCACAGCAAGTCAACCACCCATTACCAGACAATGATGTATACCCTTTGGCTACCCAAAGTTCGCTCAGCCGTCAATAACAGTTGGGATGTTCATGACCCAACTCCAGTCATATCACTTATTGATGCATGGAGAGACGTAACACCACCATTCATCTACGCCAATGTCATGAACCAACTCGTCGTGCAGAAGCTTACCGCAGCTGTGAGCGACTGGAATCCTCGCGTTGGCTCCAAGAAACGACATCAAACCCTAGCACCGCATATTTGGCTCTTCCCGTGGCTACAATACCTCGACGAGCACCACACCGACCCTAGAAGCTCCACTGGCCTACTTGCGGACGTGAAAAGGAAATTTCGGGTAGTCATTGACACGTGGGACCTCTCCAAGGGTATCATTGACGGCCTGAAGAACTGGAAGGAAGTGCTGCGAGGCGAGCTAGATCATGTCCTCGTCCGGCACCTCCTGCCACGCCTCGCCCTGCTTCTGCAGACCGACTTTGATATCAACCCAGCGGATCAGGACATCGTCCCCCTTGAGCGGGTACTAAGGTGGAAAGACTTCTTTCGACCGAGTACAATAGGCGAACTACTGATCGCCGAGTTCTTTCCCAAGTGGCACAACATTCTATACTTATGGCTAACGTCGGAACCCAACTACGAGGAGATAAGGGAGTGGTTTACGTGGTGGAAGGGCAGGTTCCCAGATGAAGTCAACGAAGTGAGGTCTGTAGCCGAAGAATGGGAAAAAGGGCTAAAGACCATAAACTACGCCCTGGACCTTGGTGACCTTGCGAAAACGGACCTCCCCCCCCCAACCGCTGGCCCAGCACGGCCAATCAAAGCGCCAGGCACCCCTACAAACGGCAAATCCACCGTCGCCAAAAAACCGACAAACACACCAAGCGCGGCCATCGACGCGCCCACCTTCCGCGACGTCATCGAGGCCTGGTGCACCGACGAAAACCTCCTCTTCATGCCACTCCGCGAAGCACACGAGACCACCGGCCTCCCACTCTTCAGAGTCACCGCCAGCGCCAACGGAAAAGGCGGCGCAATTGTCTACCTAAAGGGCGACGTGCTCTGGGCGCAGAATCGGAAGAATAAGCGCCTGTGGGACCCTGTGGGACTGGGAGATGCCCTGATTGAGCGCGCAGAGGGGAGGTGATCACCCCTACGAAAATAAAGAAGGGGGGCTTCTTTAATAATACTACCGCTACCACCACCACCACCACCACCACCACTACTACTGCTACTCAAAAGAGAGGTTCATTAATCTGTCAAGTAATTAGTTTTGTTATTAAGAACTTCTCTAAAGTAGAGGCGAGCTATCTCAGCCCAAATTTTTTTTTAAAAACAATAGAGCATCAGAATGACCCCTACTTGTTCTTTTCCAACATACATAACCCCCGCCACATAAACACGTAAACCCGTAATTTATAATTTGAATTATAAAGGCAGGCCCTTAGCAGCATCAAACAACTATTAACCCATCGAGCACGCCACATCAACAGAGGCAAAAGAAAAGAAAAAAAACTTCTATTCGTAGCACCAAACCCCATAACCATATAATTTTTACCCGTCATTCGTCATCCGTCAACCCCTTCCCCTCTCTTCCCTAGGGGAGGGGGAAAATAACGAACTTTGTTTTAACCCATATAACAAAAACCGTAACCTATCCTCCGTCATCCCTCGAACTCCAATAGAGAAAAAATCCGCCCACACACTACCCCTAAAGAGGAAAAGGGTTACCAAAAAAAAAGCCTACTAATATCCTCTAATACCATAAAACACCCTGCCGAAACTAATCGCAAATCCATCTCCTGATTTCGATTCCTTACGGCCCTCCTCACCCTCCTCCGTCTCCCCCTCCTCCCCCTCCCCCCCTTCCTCCTCCCCCTCTTCCTCGAGCCCAAATCCATTGGGATGACCACCTTCTGGAAGCAACAGCTCGCCCGCTTGAACCAAGGTCCCGTCGTCCTCCCTATCCTTAGTAGTGATTGGAGAGATATTGCTATAAGCTGCTGTGCGTCCCGGGACATTCAAGTAGTCCACAAAAACGGTCTTCTCGGGAGCCAGCTCTCGACGGTCTATAAAGCGTAGCCAGGAGGTGACATAAAACACTATTGTGAGAATGAGAAATGCGTTTCCCGTTGAAATCTTCCACAAGCTGCGCCGGGGCGAGGTTCTCAAGCGATAACACATAGGTTCCATAGGTTCGAAGGACTTCGTGAACGCCATAGTCTCCATAACCCCCGCGGGCTCTTCGGGCCTGTCAGGCGAATCCACAAAGTCCTTGCACGGCACCTCCAATGTAATATACGGATCAAAGAACATAAAGGGTAACTTCCTGACCAACCCTTTCGCGGCCGGGTATCTAAAGTCTAGGCGTGATTTACCACGGCCAGCTACTATAGCTAAACCGTGGAGATTAGCTAGAGCCCATCCCGTAAGCCCCTTGTTATGGGGACTCACCATTATCAATATCGCATCTTACGGAAATTCTGTACACCGACCTGTCGACGACCCAGGGTAGCTCATAAGTGTGGTACTTGAGTTCAGACTGTTGGCATGGCCCCCCATTGCCCTCATGTGAGTCTGGCCTTGTAGTCCAATATAACTTCAGAGACACAACGGTTCCTGATTGGGCTTTGCCATTCAGAAGGAACGCGACCTCACCTTCTTCAGTTTCGTAAAACTGTCCCCTTTGGGCCACCCGGCCATCTACGATGGCAAAACTCGGTCTCCAGCCATTTGCGACGAATACTATCAGCTCTTGGGACTGGCGCCTTTGAATCTCATAGTCTAATAGCATCTCGCACTCAAAAAGCGACAGTCCGCACTGTGCCATTTCGGGTCTTGGTGCTTCGTAGATGGCAACACTGAGACTGTTGATGGCTGCTAGGCGATCCCTTGTGTTAAGGAGAATATCGTGAAAGGGGTAGTCCCGCAACCGCAGAAGAATGAAGCGTAACCCGCTGTCGTACTTCTCCAGTGAACTGCTGCGAAGAAACTCGTGGAGAACCGGCGTTGTATTCGAAGCTGAGTGTTTAGTGTGAAGCCAGTCGAGCTGAGTACTGTTTAGGCTAAAGTCAGCACGAAGTGGGGGAAGAGCTTCCTCAATGGATATCGTCTCGATCATAACTCGCCCTCCCCTAGGTGTGGGCTGAATGACGGGAAGCTCCAGGGCTTGTGAGGAATCATCTAGAGCCATACTGAAATATATCGGAATAGGGCATCCTACTTCGGCTGGATCGCACATAACCATGACATTCCTACCACCAGTCTCGTCGAGCTGTTCTCCAGGTAAGACTTGTAGAGAAGCCTGCTCCTTGGCACTGTAGGCCGAAACGTCTTTGGGGCCATTGCGTATTGTGAATTCTGCGCAGACCCTGTCGGCATAAGTGTCCACCGCATGTCCACCCGGGCCGCGAATATAGAGAGTGATAGAATAGTGTGCCTTGATCCCTGAGAACAAATCATATGTAAATCTTGCGCTAGTTTCTATAACCACTTCAAAGTCTTCTAGTCTTTGGACCCCCCGCTTCTTCCTGAATAAAACCCGCATTGGTTGATGGGAATCAAATCTTCCGATGACAGACGAATTTGATCCATGTATAAAATTCTCATCGAACGTGGGGGTCTGGAACTGGAAAATTGCGTCTTTATAGCCGTCTTCGATGATCAGAGCTGCCCTAGATATAGTTTCCTCGGACCATGGAAGTCCTTGGATTTCAAAGGAACACCAGTGATTTCGTCCAACATTTGTTACCGCAATTGCAGCTTCAAATTCGAGTTCTACCCAGGGTTAGCATCAGTAGTGGTGACAGCTGATGAATCATCGCGCTTACGGAGGGTAGTGGGTTCGCACTGATCCGGAAAGCATACGAACAGAACGCCGTCTTTCACAAGTGTGAAGGGCCCGAAGGTGCGAGGTTGCACTGAGTTAGGGCTTCCACTGGAGTCTGAGTCGTAGAGCAACACGGACGCGCTGGAGGGGCATATTCGTGGTAAGAGGGCTTCATTGGGCTCTGCAGTTGGGCATGCCCATTCCTTCCTTATCGGGCTTAGTAGGTCTAATTCGAAGTCTTCTCCAATCTGGCTTTGTAATTTGTCGATGGCCTCAAGGACCCCCTGAGCATCCACCGGGGTAGAGTGAGAACTAACCCGGTTGGATTGGTTATCTGGGCTGTCTTGTGGAGAAGTTGATTGACCTTCGCCGCCCCAAGGGTGCGAGGGTCTCGGTTTCCTTTGCGGTGAGGTTATCTCATCAGGGCAGGAGCCGTCTCTGAATATATTAAAAATGGTTCCGCTCGACCGTCCAATTGCCCGACTGTTCCGACCCGAAAACTGTGTCTTTTCACTTTGAGCGGGCCGCGGCGATGCCGCAGCGCTGCGTGAAAGGCGACCCTGCTGCGCACAGGATGGCTGACAGCTCTCTTTAGCAGACTGTCTAAAGGAACCTACTTTCCCAGACGGTGCTTTCGATATTGTAGAGTTGTCTTCCTGTGATGGGGATTTCCAGGGAGCTTTCTTTGAATGTGAAGCTGTCTTCCGGCTGTTTGTCCGCGATTCTTGAGGCGACGTATAGGGTGGATTCTTTACCTCTAACAGGGCGCTAGTCTTCGAGCAACTGCTCTTTGTTGGCGAGTCACACATCCTAGCATCGGACCTCCTAGCAGCTGCTTTATCACCTAGCCCTTCAATAGGAGAACCTTTAGAGTCAACATACTGGGTCCTCCAATTCGAACTAACAGCTGTAGATGCGTTCATATCATCTCCAGGAATAGGCGTATCCCCTTCCCCTATGGTAGATGAGGGCCCAGACGGTAAGGAAATTTCTGCAGTGCTCCCTGATGCAGACCGCCTGTTGTCAGGGAGAACGACAAATCGGATTCGGTCAGACCGTTTCGGGTCCTCGACGACACCCAAGGCAGGACCCATGTCGTCACGAAGAGACCTGTTGTCGCCGATATTAGCGCGAGGGGGGTCCTCCGATAGCTTCATAGTAGACCTTCCCTCAGGGACCGTAGCTGATAAGGTATCTTGCGAAGGGTTGGCTTCGAGATATCGAGCAGCTGCATTTCCTTCGAAGAGAGCCAAGTCGAGGTCCATTAAAGGACTTGAGTTTTCCCTCCCCACCAGGCCATTGACTCCCTTAACTCGAGGGAATATGTGGCGGCGGATAGACCGAGGCGGGTTGTCAATCGGCGAACCGATCAATAGCGTTTCAGCCGCATCGAAATCAGACAGCTCCTCGTTGCTTCCACCAGAAGGACTCTTATAATCTTTCGCGTGGCTACCGACCTTGATGATTGGTTTCTCCAGGCGTATAATTCTCTGGAGACGAATAGACTTGACGTTCGGGTCAGATGAGTGAAGCACGGGGATTCTCGTGTTAGGCACAGGTTGGACCTAGGAAAGTAGGGGTCAGTCGGTGCCTTGCTCAATGGGCTAGTCCTTACCCTGATCGAGATCTCCACGTTTGCTGGGTGATCCTGAACTCCATCCCATATTGCCCAGACTCTTACATGCTCGATACAAGGCTCCGATAGCATCTCAGCAGCTGTGGTGATATCCACGAGCAGCGGCCAAAGCAGAATGCAAATCGATAGGCAGGAAGTGGACAACTCTCAAGGCAAAGTATGCCCTAATTACGTCTGAGCTGCGTATTAGCGAAATATTAAGAGATGAGAAATGATAGCGCTGTTGCTTGAGGCCCGTCCGTAGGATAAGAGGCTGCATAGGTGGCTGTCGGTGGTGCCTCCCTAGAGCGGTTAATCTTCTTTCCTCGCAGTTACCAAATCTCCACCTTTGACAAATCATTAGCCTTGCCCTGGCCCGACGGTAACCTCGAGACGGTTGCAATTCATTAAGAGTCGTGGACCGTTCATTGCCGGAAGTTCGTGTCCCAACAACACACCGTAAATTATCTATGTCATCGAAGGCAAAGCTATTTACAAATCAGCCGTATCTAAGTTCTGCAGGCTCCCCAACATCCTAAAACCCTTTCAATAATCATTGGTGAACAGATTGAGCGGTGATTGCAGGATCAGTGCTCTTGGCATAACAAGACATCCTGGGTGACGATGTCTGGGGTAAATATATGCAAGGAATACCAGGGCGCCAATCATGCAATAAAAACATACATCCCTATCATACAGTATCGGTAACACGAACACACATATGCATACCAGAATCCTGCTAGGATCGCAATACGAATAATGAACAGTTCAACACATCTTTAATAAACTCACAATGGTTCACCCCAGTCAACAAACTGTCAGAAACCCAGCCGCTAAAACCGATACTCCGAGACCATTGTTAAGCGTTCCCTCACCACGCCATTTTCGCCATCACCGATGCGTGCAATAGAAAGTGCGAATCAAGATAGCATACTGGCGATAGAAAATACTAGGGGGGTTGCGACGGTTGCGATGTTTGCTGTGCCGCAGAATCAAAAGACGTCGGAGGCCCGGGCACATAACTACTCTGACTAGCGATAGCGGGTGGGGGGGGCGGCGGCGGCGGCGGAGCAGATGTGAGTGGTAAGTGTGGTGGGCCAGAGGGCCCTGTGGACATAGGGAGAACGGGATTTAAAGGCGCTGACGGTAGAGGGGGTGGGAGGTTGTAGGGTTGCGAGGTCGGTGGACGATGGGATGGGTTTGGTGGTGGCATCGGACTCGGAGGTAAGTTGCTAGTGTAAGCTGTAGATCCATAGCGAGGCTGGTCAGGACTCCGTGTCATACTAGGCGAAGCCATTGGCAGAGTACCGGGAGACTGCAGAGGCGGCACGGGAGGGATCGGCTGTTGGTATGTTTGTTGTCTTCTTGGAGGTGACGGTTCAGTAATGTGCGGCACTTGCATAGTGGCTGGAGGAACATTATGATTTCGATTCATTTGTTGCGTAGGATACGATTGCGCCTGGTACTTAGGTGGCCCACCTGGTGACCTCTGGGTTATTTGCGATCTCGGAGATCCGTAAGGAGAAGATATTGATGGTGAGTGAGTTTGCGCCGATTGTGGATGTCTAAAGGAGTAATCAGGCATTCCCGCGGGAGCAGAGTGAGGAGCGGTAGGGAAATTCATCACATAGCCAGGAGGATGATGACTCTGCGGTGGGTATGCACTGTATGCTGCCTGTTGTTCGTGATAAGGCCTTGGTGCATAGTGCAAATCTGTTCTATCGTATTGCTGCCAATCCCGGGGAGGGTGGTGCAAACTCGCATCGAGTGCCATCTTCTGCCGTTTCGCAGGCTCGCCATAGGGGCGATACTCTCCACTAGGAGAACGTGCGTAGCCACTACTACCCTGTTGGGCATGAGTTAGTGGCGACCGGTGTTCTGGGGGGATCGGTGGCGGGTAGGATCTGGAAGAGTATTCGTCGGGTCGCAACGCCGTTGGTGCAGGACGTTTCCTACTAGCGCCAGTTAGCTTCGTCCAGAAATTGTTAGGAAAAGGGGCCTGACAGTAGGGTTCGAGGTTCTTTCCGGATTCTCAGGCGGACGCCCTGGTCACCGAAGGAACGGGAGAGAAAAGTTGACTCAGACATCCCAGGAAAGTTTTTGGTAGCGTAGACTAATTCCAAAAACTCAGTGCCAAAGGCTCCCAAAGTCTACCGGGGAATTACACGAACCAATAAAGCGTCCAGATACTATGGATTTGATGTGAACAACTTCGTTCCTACTTAACTCATTAGCACTATAGTTCCTACTGCTCAAATCTGGGAATAATACTTAAGCATCTCAAACAAACTAAACCGCAGTCGATACTCGCCCTCTAGTTTGACCGACAGATCTCCAAATACGAAAAAGCCGCCATCTAGATTGCAAGGATCAGACATCTCTTTCAGCAGTTATAAAATTCAAAGAAGGGCCATACCGCTATTATCGATATCTTTAAGCCTGTGTAGAGATGAAACTAGAGTCCCTGCGAGAGCAGTGTGGGGAGCAGAAGTGGCTGGCTGCTCGTGAATCGGATCGTAGAGGTTGCAGCACATGAAATAGTATGGGCTCTGCAAATAATTCCTGTAAATAGCGTTAGCGGTGTGAGCCTGCGATCTGCCGCACGTCTGGGCTCACTGAGCTGGATCAGAGTCATCCTTGATCCGTAGTTGAATGATTGGAGGCGGATCGACTGGTTTCCGGTCTGCGAACGTCGTGAGCGTTGGGAGTTGTCCCTTAGAAGTGAGATACAGGGAGTGAAACCACAAACACACCTTTCTCTTTCACTCCGGCGACACGAGCCCGCTCAGGACCCTGCCGGATGTGCAGTTCATAGTCTTCGCTAAGTGCCATTATTAGTTGAAGCCTGTGGAAGAGTGTAAGACTTCAAAACATAAATCTCTCAAAGAAACCTTACGTTCTCAGCTTCACCCGAGAAGAGGCCGCGTCAACAAACGTGTGAGAGTTCATCAAGTAACACTTCCGCACCACCGACAAGTCTAAAAACTGTAAGATGTTGAACAGGTGGCGACGTTGCTGGTATCTGTACTTTGGAATTTCCCCGTATGATTCCTGGCATGCGTTCAATGTTCTTCGGTGGCTGGAAATGTCCCTACTGGATCGCAGCAAAAAGAGCAAAAAAAAGGCGTCAAAGTGCCCCAGTGAGTGTGAGCTATTGGCAGAAACGAAGACCACTAGAGCTCGCACTGGTGCCAGCAGAGCTGAGGGCCTTCGCAACGGTCTGCTGAGGGAAACCGATTCGATATCCCGGTAATTGAGTTGAAACGGCCAGCGATAGACAACTTTCCTTATCCGCAATACCTTTGGCAAGCAGTCATCGGGGAAAGCTTTGATAAGGACGTATAGGTCGCAGTTCGAGGCACGCGCCTCCTGGGGCTTTAGGGTCGGAAATGTGTTGGTTCCGCCTCTGCGCAACGAGAAGGCACCTGAGCGCCCAAGACAAAGATTATGCGGGGAATAATTCGAGCTAAGCCTGCTGCATCCCTGGAGACGGTCCTACTGATATGGCAGTCCGTCAGGTCCTTTACCCAGGTCAGCCAGAGTTGAAGACTGAGACCCAACGACGTTCTACCCGGCCAGCGCTTGGACAAGTTGTTTCAGGATTAAAGTCGTTTGACGCAAAAATCCTTCCCTTCTCGAGTCGTTCGCAGCCAGCCTTGAGATAAACCGTCCCCTCAGACTAGCGTGTGTTCAAGCGCCCTGTGAGTATAATCCCACCTGAGTAGTAGTGCTTGATGTTGGATAACAGCCCTGATAGATTCCAGGGCCAGAAGGCTAAAAAAACGAACGGAGGTACAGGCCCGTGGTGTTCGGCCGTACGGTGTATTCCCACAGTGGGGGTATGACGGGCAACGCAACCCAAGGTGAGAGTCCTGGTTCCAGAAGGAAACTCGGGACCGGTTAGAAAGATTGGTCTTTTTTGCTCTAGCGCTGGAAAGGTGATACAGCGAGAATGTGGTAATCATGTGGTTAGGTGGTAGGAAGAAGTCTTGATGAGCGGGATCCCAGGGAACATAGATCGGCAATTTGAATCAACCAACCCAGCTCGAGAGCTTGATGTCGTAGCTAAAAACGGCCCACCTTCCACTGGTTCGACCAAGCTTGCACCCGTTCGTCTCTCTGAGCCTCGCGTTCGCAGAGTCGGATCAGGAAACGGACGAGGACAGCGGGTTTCCGCCTCGCACTATGACTGGCCGTGCGGCAAACAACGGTTCAATTGCAGCACGATCTGTCGGTGGTCCAGGTTGCTGACACAGGTTGGGCGCGGTGCAATATTGGCAGTGGGTCTATGCCACCTCGAAAACAGCCAGCGGCCAGTACGAAGCCGGTATACGAAGTCCAGCAGTCCTCGCAATCCAGCACACACACGCGCACATCCACACTCCACGACCCTGACAGCAGTGTGGAGACCGGATGCAGGCGTTCAAAAGGCGAAGTGTGGAAGAGACGGGACGGGCGGGGAATGGTTAAGAGGCTACGGCCCCAGCGAGAGAGTTGTCGCGCGCGGGAAAGCTAGGACGTAAAAGCAAGCGGTAGCCCAACGGCTACACACACACACTCACACACACATGCAGTAGCAGAAGCAGCAGGAGCAGCAGGAGCAGGAGCAGCAGCAGCAGCCAGCAGCGTCCACCACCAGCAGCACCAGCAGCAGCAGCAGCAGCGTAAAGTTTTCTTTTGACGACGGGTCACATCGCATCACACCCTCCTCATCACATCCCACATCCCACACAGCCCAGGGTCCTGCACGTCTCTCGACTGCCAATAAATGTCACAGCATGCAAGATTCTGTCTACTCGCGAAGCCCGGAGCATCACCACGGGATGCGGATATTGATTGCTCTCCCCCAATATTATAAATTACCTGAGACAATTGCTGCCCCATCCACCACAACGCTTCCAGAACACACTGCTGGACCCGGGCAACCATGCCTTACACTACATACATGGGACAGACATGTTAGGTTATGTAACACAGCGTCAAGGGCGACCATGGTTTCGCAATGAAGAGTCGCGTGGAGGCTTGCAGGTCCAACCAAGTCAAACAAGCAAGGGAGACGGATATGGAAGCGGAGCACTCGTATGCTATGGAGCCCTGCACAATCACCGGTTGCACTGGGATCGGGTGGCAGTTCGAAACACGAGAGAATCGGGGGAAACGTCTCGCAGCAGTAGCAAAAGCAAAGGCAGATGGATAGCTGTCCGGCAGGGGTCTCCATGGCAGGCTCGGAGGAAAAAAATTGAAAGGATCTTTACCAGGTACGAAAAGGCCACATCAAATCGGGACGACGCGCTGCAAACGGCCTTGCCTCGCTCGAGAAAGGGTATGAGCTGAACGCTGAACCCGTTCTTGTGCATGACCGATGGGCTCGACTCAACTCTGGCGGGGCCTCTGAGACACATGCAAAATTTGGCCGCATTTTGTCGGCCCGGACTGCGAATAATAATTGCCAATTCCGCTCTGGGCCATCGAGCGATCCTGGCCTGGCCAGACTGCTCACGGCCCAAGCCTGCGCAACCTGCGCAACCTGCTCTCCGTCCGAGGGCTGAGCCCAAGTGGGCAAGTGGGTGTCCCACTCGTGGCTGGGGACTCAGGAGCGCCGCGGTTGGGAAAACTTCGAGAGCTTGGAATCCTCTAATCCTCTGGTTGTCAATCCCGACTTCCACCGGCCGATCAGATCACCAGACGCTGAGGCGTTGCAGCTTGCAGTGCGCTGCCCTACCTAAAGCGTTGTCTGGCCACGTTTCGTGGCGCTCGTCAATGCTCACAATCACCCGTTCGACTCAAGTACCCGGCCACAGCAAGGATAGCCTTGCTTTGTCCTGCTGTCATGAGCACGGGCGCGCACTCGAAGGGTTCGGCCACCTGCAGATGTGTATTTGTGTTTAAACGGTCTGCAATTTTCTCTGGTTGGCAGAAGGGCCCAGCGGGTGGCTCGATAAGCCGCCGAGTAACTCTATCAGACATACATGAACCAACTGGGAAGGTTGGGAGTGGAGTGGGTGTAACAGAGTGTGCGATGACCTGGGAATGTGATCGATATAATCCCTGGCAGTCGTGGGGAGATAAGCGTGGTTCTCATCCCGTATCCTTGGCCAACCCCAACCCCACTGCACTAAGATCACATCACACTTGACAAGTAGGATATTGCCTCCACTTGCGCGCGTACGGCAGTTGGTGAAGAGCAGACAGGACCTCTTCGGCAGGATTGTGGCTTGGGAAATCAAAACGCAATCCCCCTTTGTCCCGTGGATATGTTCTTCTCGGTCATCCGAGGCGAGGGCTTGCACACTTGCATATACATACATACATACACCTACAGAGAACAGCGGCAATAATATCAGCAATATTTGTACATACGGTATTGTACCGTACGCCCACCTGCAGGCCGCGTCCCCAGAATGCTGTGGTGTATCGCAAGTTAATCTACCCGTATATTATATGTATATATATGCCTGTCTATACATCTGTATGTATGAAGGAATGTATGTATGTACATGTACATGTACATACATACATACATACATACATACATTCATACATTCATACCTGCTCGAGGCACGGGGTAGAGTATTCTGTACAGAGTACATACATACATACACGGGCGTTGTAGTCTACTCCACACTCGCTTGGTTTTGGTGCTGCAGAATCAAGAGGCAGGCAATTTACCAGTTTCCAATTTCCAATTCCCTTATTCTGTCTCATGGCCACAAGCCGGCAAATTAACCCATCCCCCCTCCCCTCCCCTCCCCTCCCCCTCCCCCTCCCGGTGAGCGACCAGATCCTGACTGCTAGATGAACGACAAAAAAAGAGTCCCCACAAGCGACGGACTAGATTGGAGAGGTTCCAGATAAGACACACACGTCGCTGGGCGGAGGGACTGTCTCAGTGGAAGGCGCATTTTCCGTCGCGACGGGCAAGGGATGCCAAGGGCCCGGTTTGTGCGATGGCGTGGACGGCGGACCGAAAGGGCACGCCCGCAAGGATAGTCGAGACGAGCGATTCTACGCCCATTTCCACCAGCTCCACCTAGCTCCACCCAGCTCCACTGAGACACGTCGACCCGGCAGCTCTATGCGGGCGTGTGTCCGCATTCGGCATCCAGGCCGTCTAAAGTTGTGCCCATAGCCTGCGGCTTGTCGCAAACAAACGAAGCTTAATTGTGCAGCGGCAGCAGCAGCAGCAGCAGCGGCAACAACGCCAGTACCAGCACCAGTACCGGCACCAGCACCGGCACCAGCGCCAGCACCAGCAGCTCTACTACATATGCATGGAAACTCCTTTTTATTGTGCCGATGCGAGACAAGGAAGCTCGGCAGCCCCTAGGTTTGAAGTCGAACCCGAGCACTGCCGATATCTTTTCTCAGGCGAGGTCCGCGAGCGACAGACAACACGCCAGAACCGGCACGGGTGTTGTAGCACCGAGTCGAGGAAGCGCGTCAACAAACCACAAACCCCCGCCCGGGCCAGCCCGCGGTGGTGCAAGCGGGCAAAAAGGCAGGCAAGCAGGATGTTACCCAGTACGTGTGTGTGTGTGTGGGTATGTGGGTATGTACAATATTGTACAACGTGTGTACACACTCTCCCGTATATCGTACTGCCCTCCTCCTCTCCCGGTGCAGCAAGCAGCAGTCAGTGTGTCTAGTGTCAGGTCATGGTCTCCGACGCGAAGTGTAACACTGCCGCGATCAACAGCTCTAGGGCGGGAGGGAGGGAGAAGTGGGCTTACTGCTTGCACTGAATGCTCTGTCTGCAGACAGCTACGACACTAGCACACCCAAGCGCTACGACTCAGTCGGAGATTTCCCACTGAGCCAGCCATACAGCCAGCCAGCCAGCCAACCAGCCAACCAGCCAACCAGCCTCCCTCTCTCCCTTCCTCACTTCCTCCCTCCCTCGCTCGCTCCCTGCGCAGCAAATCACGGGGCTCCAGCCCGACCCCGGAAAAACGTCGGGAGTTTCTCCGTCGCTTAACCCCCATTCCGCTGTTGGACCACGGATGCACAAGCGTGGGTGACTCTTGGCGGAGGGATGACTGCATTGCCAGGCGCTTGCGGCCAGCCGTTTACTACCCACCGAGCACGTAAGTATGTATTTTGTACATGTATGTGTGTATGTGCATACACACATGCCTATATACATACATACGCTGTACATACGTAGGCTTTGGGGGCGGGAATCTGGCCTGGGCCGCCCTCATCCACCGTTCACACCCTGCTGGTGCGACAGAGTCTGGCCGCGGGGCAAAGGGCCGGCCTCTCCGTCTCTCTCTCGCTCTCCCTCCCTCTCCCTCCTTCTCCCCTTTCCCCTTCCCTCTCCCCTTTGCTTCGCCGTGACTGTGCATGTATTCACACGTATGTGGCTTGTTGTACAGTCAGTGCACACTCCTGGGCCGGCCACCAAAAAACCCGTCAATGCCACCAACACCCAGCCATTGTAAGCAGTATGCCAGACGCGTCGCAGGAGAGTGGACGACGATCCACGACGGGTGCTCCGTCTACCAGCCCGCCGGCCCGCCATCGCCCTCTGTATACGAGTCAGCCCGGTATTCTGAGAACCTGGAAGTGGACAACGGGATGGAGCAACCCCAGCCCGCGCACCCTCCCAGAAAAAAACAATCTGCGCTCAGAAAAACGAAAGCGCCAGCGTCCTTCGCACTACCCGTAAGGGGATCCATGGCGCGCTTGGATTCTGCTTTTTCCCGTGTTTTCTTCTTCTGCTGCCTCCCCCTTGCTTTTTGCTGGCTTCTGTTCGGTACGTCGGCAGAAACCTGAAAGTTACAGAGGTTCTTTGTCATCCCCGTCTAGTTACGTGATCTGCCGGGGATGCTACAGAACCGGTACCTGTACATACATACACACACACATACATACACACATACACACATACATACATACATACGGAGGAAGAGGAAGAGGAGGAGGAGGAGGAGGAGGAGGAGGAGCAGGAGGAGGACATGGCAAGTTGTACAAGCGCCTCTTTTTTGCGACGCCCGGGAGCCAGCACACGCCAGGCAGCAACCCGGGACTGAAGGCGCCAGCAAACGGCACAGAACGAGAGGCAAGAAGGGCCGAAGGGATATATTGCTGCTGCGATGGCCGGCTCCATTCTACTAGTAGTCGTTGGTGGGAGGCTTTGCCCTCAGCAACAATCCCTCGCATCGCACCGCACCCCTGCCCTCCCAGACCCCGGCACACGACTCCATGTGAAGCAGCGATTTACACCGCTTCAACACTTATCCCCGCAAGTAGAATAACCAGCCGTCCATGCGAACGGGGGAGGGGAGAGGGAGGGGGGCCGACAAAGGCGGTACGAAACTATCTGCAATTGTCTGTCTGTGGGGACGACGGGGTGTGTGTCGAAATGTAGTGTGGATGTGGCTGTTGTGGTGGGCGCCGTTTTACCGCGCTGGCGGTGTCCCTGTCGGGGCTGGCTCATGTGGAGGGGGAGCATGCGAGTCTGGAGGTATTAGATGAGGACGGGTGCTTGTGAGTTGGGATCAAGGGAGTGAGACGATGCCAGAGGAGGACAAAACCGGGGGAGAGTTGCGGTGAGTGTGGCAATGACATTTCGTACAGGGCATCTGAGGGCTGGTTATTGGGGGTGATGGGGTGGAGGTTTTGGGTAGTTGTGGGATACGACCAATTAGCAGAAGTTCATTTTATTGAAAAATAAAATAAAATTGCAAAAACAGCAACAGGACGGTGAGGGGTTCTGTTGGATGGACTGGGACAAAAGGCCGAGAGGCTTTTTTCAGCCAGCGTAGTTTATCTGACAGAGCTGCTAACAAGATGGTGAGAGATTTCCGCGCGAGGATGCTCCAGTACCCAAGCCAACTGGGGTTGTCTCGCTCGATACAGTACACACTCGAGAAGGCAGCTGAACCACTCGTCCAGGGCATGAACAATCCTCCTTCCCAAATCAGTCCTTTCGCCTTTATGGCCGTGGCTGCATTCGATGAAGCCCACAGCAGGGAGCAGAGCCGCGGTTAGTGGTGACTACATACAGCGAACCAACACTCTCAGCTGCGGGTTTTGGCTGGTTCAGTAAGCCGCCCTCTTCCTGTGAACCACTCCGTGTTTGTCTTGGGAGGCCTGGTTACGGGCTATATAGCCAGGGCAGTGTCGAGCGGGGTGTGTAGTAGCCCAAACACGACGGCGCAGGGGGGGGGGGGCGCGCTGGGAGCTGATGATAGCCATGGCTGTCGAAAACTGGGGCGGTGAGGGGAAGCGGAACACAGGGGAACAAAACAGAAACCAGAGTAGCAGTCATGTTGTCGTCGTTGGATTAGTATTCCGGAGCTCCTACAGACCGAACAGTGACCAATAGACTGACTGTGCATTCCATTAGTTTTTCACACAGAAACCAAGCCCATACCATCCACCCAACCCCCTCCAAACCCGAGCCAATTCTCCCACTACGTACTCCTGGCGGCTAGCCGTACAGAAACAACAACACAAGGGCAGAGGAACATGGACACAACCAACAAGAGCAGAACGGCGCGAAACAAAACAACAACCTCCCGCCCTCAGCCCAGCCCGCTACCCATCCAGACCTAGCATCTTACACGGTTAAAGGGAGAACGAAACAAAAAACTAGCAGGCCCCGCTCCTCTCCCTCTCTCCCCCTCTCCTTGCGACCGCCCTAAAAATAAACACAACTAAAAAAGAAAAGAAAGAAAAAAAAAAGAGGAGGGGGGTCTCCTAGTCGATATAATCATAATAATATCGATAAGGCCAGCAAAGCACAGCAACGCAAACAAGTCGGGTGGCGTTGGGAAGGGGGGTGGGCTGGCCTGGGTAATAACAAAAACAAACGGCGGGCGGCAACAACGACGAAAAGCATTCCCCCCCCGCACCGTATAATACAATACGATATAGTATCCTGAGAGAAAGATCTCTAGCGGCAACAAAAGGTGGGAAAGGACGAGGGAAATACAGCCCCGGGGGGGGGGGGGGAGGGGGGACAGAGTGGGGTTCTGGATATACGGACTACAGAGTCACAAACAGGAAAATAAAACTCCCATTTCTAACCCTCCCCCGCCCCCCTAAAAAAAAGAAAGAAAACCACTCACCCGCTCGCTATTGAGCAGATTGGGATATGGGATATACACATTCGAGTTTTTTTTTCGGTGTGGGAAAAAAAAAAGGAATAGAGGGAACCCCCATAAGGCTCCCTATCACTCTGATTTCTTTCAATTTCCCCTTTTACACATCTCTGTTAACTTACACAAAGATTAGGATAGAGAAGGAGAGAAGAAAAAAGAAAAATAAAGGAAAAGAGAAAGAAAGGGGGGGGGGAAACATTTGGGAGGGGTTAGATGTGAAGGTGGAGGTTGAATGCTGGGAGGATCTAGGAGTACATTGATAGTGATGGCTATGATGATGATGATGGTATTGGGTAGAAGGAAAAAAAAAATTTAAAAAAAAAAGAGAGGTTAGCTATCGACCCGAACAGTCGTGGGTTCACTCGCCACACGTATCTGCTCCTCATCAGCCAGCCCGTCTGCGATAAGTGCGACAGTATCCCCTTCCCCATCTGCACTAGCGTAAGCTGCAGATGGTGAGTCTGCCCCTCCTCTAACAACTAGACCATTCTTATTATTATTCCCATACTTGCCACCACCACCACCACCACCGCCCTCCCCCTTCTTCTCCATGTCCTCACCATCCTCCTCGTTCCCGCTGACGCTCATCGTCTCTGCCATCTTGGATCTCGTGCGCCTTAGTACTTTCCCTAGTGCCGATAAGGGTGTCTTGCCCGAGGGCGTAATCTGTTTTGGAGACTTTCCCCTGCTGCCACTGGGCGATTCGGCCGAGGCGACGAGCCGAGTGTCTTTGCGCCGTACTGCCGGCGTTGAGCTTGCGGTGCGGCGGCGTGTGGATGCCGTTGGACGGCCCGCGCGACGGCGGGATCCTGGTAGAGGCGGGAAGATCTCGAAGCGGGTTGGGGGGATGGATGGGGTTTTGAGGGTGCTGTTGTTGCTGCTCATGGCGGATTTGAATTTTCCGCTGTCGGCGACTGAGGGATTCCTGCGGTTGCTGTTGGGGAGAGGCGTTGTGGGTCGGAGCGTTACCGTGGTAGATTCAGAGGTGAGTTGCTTCTCGATTTCGTTGGTTGGTGTGGGAAAGTTGCTGGGAGAGTTGACATCCATTTCTCTTGCCGGAGTGCCATCCGGGATTGGTGTGCCAGAGCCCGCCGACCTGCTGCCCCCGCTGCCGTTTACTTTGATTACGGATATCTGCCCGCTATCTTCGGCCTCAACATCCTCTTCTTCTCGAGCAGCAACCGTCGTCAGTGCAGGCGCCTGATTGAATTGAGAGAGGCTCGAGCGACCCATGATGTATGGCGTCCAGACTAGGCATTCCGGGTTGAGACGGATGTACCCTTTTGCTTCCCACTTTGTTATGTAAGATCGAAAGTACGCATAGTCTAACCGTAGAGCATACACTCCAGTGACTGGATCCCGTACCAATGCACGCAAGCCTTCTAGAGCCGATACTATGTCGTCCGCAGTCATCCCAGTTCGGTCGGAAATATCTGTAATCTTGTTAGAATGGTAAATTATTCCTGTAATTAGTAGATGCGACCTACCGGTGATACTCAAAGGCCTGCTCTGGTTGTTGAGCTGGTAACAGAGGATAAGACGCCAGTAGTTTCTGTAGGACACAAGACCCATGTCGGACAATGGCTTTTCTGGCGAACCTGTCTTCCTCTCAACTCTGGTCAAAAGATATGAGAAGTCGATCAAAAGGTTGCCATAGCCCTTTCGCTGGTGTATGGGTAAGGTTAATATGCAAGAGACGTTGTTTTGACTACTGGGCCGCTTTTCCTTCGAGAAATATCCAACAAAGTGGCATCCGAGCTCGTCATACTCCGTCATGACATAGAATAGGAAGGGTTCTACATCATAATAGAGAGTCTTCGATCCGAGGAAGAGCTTTGCGAGCAGACAAAGATTCTGGCAGTAAACAGGGTTTTTTCGCCCATCGACCTCAAAGACAGACACTGAACCATCGCGATAAATTTCGTCCCCTGGAGGATGTTTCGCCGGACATTTCAGCTATTTGGGATTAGTTATGATTGCCCGACATTGTGAAGGCTCCGAGAGAAACCCCCAGGCTTACCTTGTGCCGCCATGCCACGTACTCTGAGTTCATGTACTTTAAGCAGAATTCACAGATGTACAGAACTCGGTTGCGACTGTATTCCTCCGGATACGGCGCTGCATACCAGGTATCTATCTCATACCCTCCGAAATTGATGCATTGGATCTTGCTAGCTGGGCCAGACACCTTGTGTGAGCCGTGATCGGTGCTGTCGCCATTTATACCAAGGGAGCCGCTCGCAGTGGCTGCCCTTTGCTTCCATTCTTCTTCAGCTCGTTGTTTGGCGTCCTCAAACCGATCTCGATCGATGGTCTGCGGGAATGTTTTCGATGTATCAGCGTCTGTTTCCGACAAGATGCCGCCATAGGGTTTTGACTTGAGCTCGTCGTTCTCTCGTTCGTGAAAGGAATAGAACTGCGTTGCGTAACTTGAAGAGTAAGTAGAACTAAAAGGGACGGTCGCTGGGGTGGCTGGAATTGATTGCCTTCCAGGTCTACGTTCGGGCCTACGTTGTCGCCTGGGTTTTGGGTGCCGGGTTAGAATGTCTTCAACCTTTGAATGATCGAGTTTAAAAGACAAGACGAAGGAATTCCGCGTCTTTTTCGCGACAGTGACGAGGACTTTTTTTAAAGGTTTTGGGCGCCGAGGCCTGGAGGGTCTAGGCCTGGATACAGGAGAACCGCTAAGATTCCGGGCAGTTGTGGTAGCCTCCGGTCTGCTCTCGCGCTCCTCCTCGTCCTTTTCCTCTTTTTTGGCTTCATTCTCTTCTTCATTTCCCCCGTCATTATCACCATCCCCATCTTCTGGCTCGTTCTCCTGTGGCGAGGAAACAGGGGTATTGGAGTTTGGGTCTGAATCCGAGTCAGAGTCAGTTCGTTTTCTCTTTCTTGTCGCGGTCGTCGACGTCGGTGCTTCAACATCATCCGTTGACGCTTTCCGCTTGCGTAACAACCGGGATCCATCCATAGGGTCATCGTTAACAATGAGTTGGTTGAAGACTGAATGGGAATTGGGCCGCGAATTCCCCCGCTGCGAGGGAAGCAAGTCTCTGGTAATCTGCGCGGAAGTTCGTCGACGCGACGTGGACCCCGTATCATGCTCACGGTCCGGTCGAAGAGCATTCGCGACACAGTTTGGACATCGCCATTGTTGGGCATCTTTAAGCGTTTAGTAGCGGCACATGAACGGGAAAAAGTGTATTTGTCAAGTAGAAACATACCCTCCTCCGATTTAAGCGCATTGTTGCTTCGCGCGCATTGGCGATGAGCTGCAGGGGCCGCAGTTAGTGAGTGGTCGAGACTAAGATTTTTCAGCCGCAACTTACAATTATCTCCACAAACCTCGCATGCCAGGTATTCTTCATACTCTTCACTGGGATCGTTTTCCTCATCTTCATAGCAAAATCTGGTCTCTAAAATTAGCTTCTCAAAGTTCAAGGCGGGTTGCACATTTCACCTACATGCAGTGATTCGGATTTGCGGCCTCAGTTTCTTCTTCCTCCCGATCGTTACTAGCTTCTTCCCATTCCCTTTCAATGTCGGAGTCGGCGTCACTTGAGTCCTTGTCGGACTCCTCGCTATCGTCGCTACTCTCCACTTCTGCCGAATCAGCATCATCCTGATCATCGTCGATACCATCTTCTGAATCATGATCCGGCAGCTTGACAGCCCCAACGGGTTCATGGTCATCCTCGTCTTCCTCATCAATCTCATCATGCTCGGCGTCAATATCTGAGAGCTCAGCCCCATGATCGACATCGTAAAAACCCCCATCCAATACCATCTGGTCGATCCGATCGACCCGATCTATCTGATCTATCTGATTTATTTGATCTAACTGATCCATCATTGGGTCGTCTTCGTGTTCTGCATCCTCATCCTCACTTAAAAACTCATCGTTGGCGTCCTGCGATCTTCCATCGAAGGCGCTAGGTGCCGCCGCCATGCCGTATTCCACAAGAGTCGCCAGGTTCACGGCAGTGGGTTCGAGAGTGCAAACCGGAGGGACGCGGTCAACCTGTGGCTGTTTCAGCGCGCTGACTCACGCCTTGATGAGACGCGGCTGTCGGATATTATCATGAGGATGAGCCGCGTAGTGGTGATGGTAGGTTCAGCGACAAATTCGCCGTAATGGTATGGAAGGTTGTGTACCCCAAGCACTACTATGCAAACGAACGACGGTTCTCAAATAAGGAAAGCTGAGTCTGTTACTTGTCTCCTGTTAGTAACTCACTAGAATGTGAAGGATGGCATGGTCGTACTGGAGGGCTTGCTAGGCGTCGCGAACCCTAGACTCATCTGAACGTCGCTTTAATAAAAGACGCGATTAGACGTGCGGTATACGCTCCTCCGACGCGTTATATCTCCCTCAATAGGTCGCAAGATAATTTGTTTGGTTGTTGCTTTGTATCTGCCTCTCGCGCCCCCTTGAGAAGACGTCGTCAAACGGCTCGCACGAAAGTCACGTGCCATCAACCAGACCCATTGCTCAACCTCTCCCCAAACTTTCAGCAGTTGCGACGATCGAAGACAGCAAACAACGGCCTCGAACGCCTTAACAGGGGTGACTCATTCTCCCTTGCTAGCCTTTGTAGCGATTGTGAGCTTTTTACCATCCTCATAATGGGCGTTCCGTTTGAAGCCTTGCTCCCGTACGGGATAATGCTCAGTGTAAGCCCACTCCCCGACAATAGCCCCGGTGCAAATGTTGAATTCGTTTAGATGTTTGCTATTACAGGTGCTGGCCTTTCAAAGATTAGGCACATGCAGAATGGTGGGAAAAGACAGCGGCATTCAATTGATCAATGGGATAGGGTACGTTCTTATCTCCGTCCCTGGATCCTACATAATGGTAAGACTAATGGTTGTATAGCAAAGTGCGCGCACCGACCTACACATATCTGTTATGCCATAGCAAGCTAACACAACCCATAGTGATGGACCGGGACCGCCGATTGACGGGATTTTTGAGGGGCCAGAGTGACGAGGTTGTTGCCCCGCCTGGGTTCGAACTCAACAATCCTTGGAGGGTACGCTCTACCGCCATTTCCATTATACCTTGCCTGGTTGCTAACTTTTTTTTGAAGCTTGAGAAGCGTTTTATTTGATTAAAATTCCGACTTATGGGTATCGTTTTCCGTCAATAGCGAGTGTATTCTTGAACCAAAGAGTCATAAATTGTGCTACCTTTTCTCTATACACATGTCCTGCTATACTAGATTGAAGGCCCGCATTGGTCGATCAAGTTCCCTTACCCCTCCCCTTGGTTTCTTCAGACTCTTATTTAGACAAGTTGGGATCAGAATGCTGTTGCTCGTAGTGAAATCGAGGCATCGAGAACGCACCTTGCTGTTGTGGAACTCCACAGGCGACCAGCCCGAGGTCTTGATTAACCTGCGTGCCCTGCTGGTGCCGATGGAACTCCATGGCATCGTATACGGCGTTATCATCTCCTTTCTGAACCGCTTCCAGATTGAGGTCCTCTACTTCCTTAATCCAACCCCGTAGGGTCTTCATTGGAGGCCAAACTCCGATGCCACCCCTGGCATCACCTCTGGGTCTCTCGGATTCGGTCGCGGGCTTCCCGGTTTTGCGTGGGTTAAAGTGGACCCTCCTGAGATGAGCAGCCGCATTGTAGTCGGCGCTGTATTTCTTCCCCAGGCGACAAGATTTGCACTCAGTCAGTGGCTTTACTGGCGTGGGCGGGTCTTCCGCCATGGAGGGCGAAGTTTCACTCCTAGCCTTCGGGTTGTTAACTATGACCCAGGCTTTCTGTGTCGGTTTGTGCCTGCGGTCGTAATGTCGGCGGAGCTCGTGCTCACTACGAAACCCATCCGGGACATCTTCGCATCCCAGACAGTGGATGCGAGGGCGTTGTGGGCGCCGGTACGTTCCTCGAGCATGCGAAGTCATGGAGCCCAGCGCGGGGTGCCCGTGAAGGAGATTGACTCGTAGGTCGGTCTCTCTGCAGTCTTTGCTTGCGTTTTTCTTCGAATTTGCTGATGTCCGGGAAGCACAGACGGTGTGCCGTGGGTGTCCAGTCCCTGGTGGTTGTTACGCCTGTGCGAACTCTCGCGGCCCACTTCGCCAGATGGCTGCGTGTATCCCCCATTGCCTTAATAAATAAATAGGCAACAACAACCTGTCTTGGCATTTCAATATGGCTATGCGTATATGAATTTATTGGGTGCATCATTGGTCTGGGTGTTTACACATTGGGCACCGCTTTTGCTTTTGATTCCGCCTTCTGCACCGCCTTGGGCAATGCTTAGGTACCCAGACTGCGTGGCTGTTTGTGGCGTTTAGTACAGATAAGCCTCCGGAGCACCATCTATCTCTGCCGGTAAACCGGCCATCTGGAACCTAATAAATTTGTTTGAATGGCTGCGAAACTGGTCTACAGCCAAGCGCTTAGTGCGTGGAAAGGCTTCTCAACGTTGGGAGTCTGGAGGTCCATCGATGGGGCAAAATGCCCAAGAGAGCATGCGTGAGTGCAAAGGCGATGGGGCAGGGAAAGTGTCATATTTCTAAAACGCTTGGTCGATGGTTCGAGTGGCGTAAGGTGCTGGCTATGTTGGCTGTGTCGAGCGCCTCGCCGCGCAAGGCTGCAAACGAGTGAGACATTCGGCCACCGCGATCAGGCCAAAGCAGTTCTACAAACCCCACCGTAACTCTGAACGGAGTAAAGAGTAACACCATATGCCAGTAGAATACCCTTCGAGCACTGAGGGTATTAAAACTGTTTCTCGATGCCTTTCCGTCGTGGACTTGCCGCAAGCGCACAGATTCACCTGGTGAATATCTGAAGAAACTCGTGGAATTCCTCAAGCCGTTACATTACGAGAGAGCTATGGCCTCGCCACTGAGTCAACACCTCCCCGTCCGTTACCGTATCCCGATGGAGGGCAGTTTAGTGGTGAGGTGGGGGAGAAGGCACATCGGAGGGTGAAGAGGTATTGAGGACACTGTATATTCGGTATAACGAAGAAAATGAACATCATCCCAGCGTTGCGCTTCGCGCCCATTTACGATTCGCCGGGGAGTAGTCCAGCTGTATGCAATGGATAACAAGGCCAGTATACAGTCGAGTCGCGCTACAAGAATCCCGTGTTATAAGAATATGAATACGCAGCTCCACCCCGATCCCAGACTCTTACTATAAGAATAATCGCGCTATAAGAATGGAGTCCATTGCCCCGACCATATTCTTGCAGCGCGACTCGACTGTATTTATTAGGAGAAACCAGCTAGCCATCCGTAGGGGCTCTCGCATAGTCCCTAACGTCCCTTGGCCTCCGATCCTCCCCTAACATTTGTCAGAACTATGGCTTTTTAACTCTAGTGAACAACTAAATAGCTCAAACTGACCATATGGATTCAACCAGAAGAGGAACTCAACCGGCGGAACCAAAATCAATGCCAAACGCTGCCCAAAGCTCCATTCGGTTTCACCCATTGTCGTAATCATCGAAAACCCTTTCCGCAATTGGAAAATAGAAAAGATGATCGACACCAGGAAATCCAACGACCACGAATCATACCTCATAACATCCATCGGTAAGACGGGCAAGACGGGCAAAGCGGCAGGTGGGACACCGTGTAAACCAGGTCCATTGACAGCGCCGAGACACTCCGTCCCAGCTAAAAAAAATCGCATACCTCGCCTCAGCTCCGCAATAGCTGCCATAAACACCACCCATAGAAGGATCACATTCCCACACGTTCCCGAGTGGTCAAAGTTCTATCCAAACACTCCAACTCCTCCTCGAGCTTCTTATCTACCCGCTACAACCCAAGAACCACTGCTGCGATCCATGATCCCAACAGAATCAACAGATAGATATACCCACCGATGCACTCTCCACCACCATGCCGCCCAAATGCCTCGCAAGTTATTCTCCGCTATGGAATCCCGCGCCTTCCATATAAAGAACTCGACCAAGCCTATAGCGTGTGCGCTAAGAGCCGCGAGATAGGACACCGTATGCATATGGTATGCAGACGTCTCGTTCCGTCCAGTAGCGGAGCCAATCACAAGGTCGAGCGTCAGGGCCGCCATAACGCTGATAAGCTCAGTCATGGGTTTATAAGTGGCTTCATTGAACTTGCGGATTTTGGGGTTATCGTCGTAGGAGCTTTTGTATTTCTAGTGCGTGATGCAGTAGACCGCGCGCGCAAATGAGAAGGGAGCCGGCAGACTAGGTGGTGAATGCATAGATTGCCTTTGGAATACGTGAGACTAGCTAGATGGTGTGGGAAAGAGGCAAAACGGGGGACTTACGCCTAATTCTAGTCAAGCTGCCTGTCCCGACCCTTCACGACACTAATTCTAAGCTCCAAATGAGAGTATCAGGTACAGAAAATATAGAGCTGTAGCCACGCATTGTATACGTGCCTGGACACTTTGCTAAAATAAAAAAAAAAGTCTCTGAACATTCACAACGGTTCGTTGCGCGAGTGCGGGCGGGCGTGGGGTGATCGAGGGCGAGAAACAACCCGGGAGATCAATCCTCAAGCACCCTGACGCAAGAGCTATCTTGGACGAAGTGATAGGCGATATCAGCAATTTGGTCGATCTTGTTTGGGACTTGTGGCTCAAGGCGGACTCCTAGTCCCAGGGGCGACTGAGAACGCTAATATGGAAGGATTGTCGTCAGATATGATACAGGAGAGTTCCCTGAAACCCTCATTCCCCCGTAACTGGATAGAGACTGGAATGAGACACATTTCCCCCTCACTATACCATACCATCAACCAGAAAATCTCTCTCAGTTAGCGACAAAGGGGCTGTTACAATGACAGCACAGTGTAGATAGACCGGTTTCTGCCTGGCTTGAGAGGTCGGATATATGTAATCATGAAGCTTTTAGAGCTGGTCAGCAGAGAAATCTATCAACTTTGGTATGACGGGCATACCCTTACTACTGCCTCTACGTCCAAAAATCCTCCTGATCCTTGCTCCATATCTCCTGCACAACCCACCAGCGTCACTAAAGCACCTCCTTTGCCACATAACCTCGGCCTCTATCTCACGTCTAACCAGAACCAGAGACTAGTTACGAGCATACTCCTGCATGACATCCTCAATGTATGCCTTATGGACTGTAAGATCGCATCCTTAGCTTTTCAGTGTCGCGAGAATGGATGCCATCACACTCGGCTACACTAGAAATCTTGGTGACATGCCTCTCGAAGTGTCTCCGTACAGAGTCATTGAAGAGTGACTCTGTAGTCCACTCTGGGAGGCCACGCTCCATTGCATACCGCCAGCGCCTCCGAAAGCATGCCCTGCCGTTCTAGGAAAAAGGACGTCAGAATTTGTCGTCCTCTTTACCTAAGTGTCCCTTTTCTGCACATTTTCCTCCCTCCCAATCAGTGCAAAACCTAGCGTGATATTGAGCTTAGGGGCAACCCTCACAACCACCAATACTCTAGCCTGCAGCATGTTAACCCTGCTTGAGTTTGATGCACGCTGCCTCGCAGTACTTTGTCATCAACTGGAAAGGTCGCGCGGCCAAAGACGGAGGGGTTGTCGTAACAGCGGGACAATGGACTCATTGTCAAGGCCATTGATGGATGCCTGGTAGAGTTGCATTGGCAAGAAAGTATTTGTTGCGCAGCAGAACGCGTCACAATCAGTCGCTCAAGGCGGTGGGAACTCATTGATGGCCGTAGAATTCTTCGATTGTCAGCGACACCAAGATGGGAAAAAAGAGGGAGCGTAATACATGCATGAAGGGGCGAAGTAAAATGCCTCACGGTTGAGTAGGGGCGAGATCGCAGGCATGATAGAGCACGAAGAGCAAAGGTAGAAGATCGAGATGAAATAGCGATAGATTTACGACGATGAGGTTTGAAGCTCGTAGAAAAGGGCTCGTGCAGGGCAGATCAATGTCTCAACCAACCCCCTGGTATATCTAAGTTTCAGACCCCAATTGCCACTATCGCCGGGCTGATCTTCCTCAAGAGTTTAGTGGGGCTCGCTCTGATTTTCCGACATCCTTTTGAAACTCAGGGCGTTTGGATGAGCGGTTGCATGTAAGTACTAGAGCCATGCTTCCTACAAGGTTGACAAACAAGACCCATGGATTAAGGTACAAGAACATAAGCACTCAATCGACTACAACGGCACATATCGGTAATATCATCTCACCTCCGAAACATCGCGGTTACTATGGCATCATCACCAATAACCTGCCATGTGCTCGACACGATGACGGGCCGACCGGCTGTGTCCCTAAGTGTAGCACTCACTCTTATTAGTCCGTCTAGTGATGCAAAAAGCTTCAATGCAACCACCGACTCCGACGGTCGTGTTAAGTCTTGGGGCGCAACCTCCGACCCTACACTACAGGAGCTTTTCGCATCGACACCCAGCGATGGGGCTATGGCGTGGTCACTGCGTTTTGACACTGGGTCGTATTTTGGGCAAGGAAAGACTTTTTTTCCAGAGGTAGAGATCAAATTCTTCGCTGGTGGGAAAGGGGAGCACTACCACGTGCCTTTGCTCTTGGGTCCCTTTAGCTATACGACATATCGTGGGAGTTAGGAGGCATGTGCTTTACGCTTGTTGCTAGTACATTGGTTTGCTAGTGATGGCTAAGTGAAACTGAAAGAGGGGTTAAACTGGATGGGGAAATTCGCGGCATGTATTCCGTAGAGCACAGAGTATATTGCACGGAGTACTCTAGAATCTAGTGGACATTCGCGGTATGATTCGCGGCATAGGTTGTCTTAAGAAAGTACAGATATCTTCCATCATCTGGGTAATCCCTCTGTTCGTTGCTCCGTTTGTCTCTTTCCATAATAAACCAACCCCTAGAATATCTTGTTGCGTGTAGTAGGTAGTTGCCGCATTTCAACCAAACACAATCACCCTAACACCACATCTCAGCGAGAGCTGGATAATGAATGAACACGAATTTAAGATAGCGTATAGCTAACTAATGTCCTTAAAGCCTTCGGGTGCCTGGGCGATAACTGGTACAGTCGAGTCGCGCTGCAAGAATATGGTCGGGCAATAGACTCCATTCCTATAACGCGATTCTTGCAGCGCGACTCGACTGTAGTGTATCCCAATGACAGCCCTTCTGTGACGGTACCTAGCTGGCTTCTTGAACTAGCGATTAAGCCTGGTAGCTAACTGAAATACTGTAAGAGCTTGAAGAGGATTTACGGTGGGATAAATTTCTAGATGCAGTAGGGAAAAGTTTCGCCAGTGCGCCGGGAAGACAACGAGATGTATGGCCGGTGGTTAGAAGGCCCACGCATCAATCCAGAGTTAACGAAGGAGAGCGATCAGCCCGCGGCTTCCTTGACCTTCGTAGCCTCCACCGGTTCATCAATAAACTCTGGCGGACCCACTTCGTCCACCATAAATGACGGCATAGTTTCCGACCCAAACCCCTCAAACTCCACTTCCTCACCTAGAGCTTCTAGCTCGGCGTCCAGCTCCGCTTCATCAACATCGTCCGGGATGTCGTAGCTCCGGCTGATGCTCTCCTGGATGTCGTTTCCGATATCCATCAGATCCGCCATCTCGTCCTGCATCCGCTCGATTTGATCGATGTTGATTTTGCCATACTGCTGCTTAAGACTCTTGTTTGTCGTCTTCATTGCATCGACCGTCGTCATAACATTCTTCAGGTTGTCCTGCATCATGCCCGCTTGTTCCATGTTCCACGACTGCTGCTGGAGCTGGTCGCGCTGGCCTTCGTACATCTTTCGCCGTTGGAGCACCTTCAGTGCCTTCTGCTTGATGGCGGTCTTGCCTGGCCCATCGCGCATCTTTGCGAGCCTTTGCTGGTAGCCCGTGAGCTCCGCGTTAAGTTTAGCAAGTTTGACATCGATGGACTCGATGTGCGTATCGACCTAACATTTGTCGGCGTCAGTGGAATGCCGCAGCTGTCCTAGACAGTTGCAGGGGTGCTGTTTTACATTTTGTATAGCAGTGCCTAATGTTGGCTTGGGGGCCGTATTCTTCGCACCAAAGAGTCGGTTCATTGCTGCTACAACCGTCCGTTCAGACAGCACAGCGGTGCCCCTACTACGTAGCTCTCCTTGATGTCGATGATAGTGCGCGTCTTGGCGGATTAGTACGACAGTAAACTGCTTTTTGCTCGCGAGCACCTCACCCAGTTAGCGCCGCTTTAAAAGGTGAGCTGGGTGATGCCCACCCCGAGCTCGCATGAGCACATCCCACCTTCACATTCCGTCCCTGTCAGCACTCCAAATATGGCTTACCAAGTTTCAGGCAGAAAATAATCCTAGAGCTGGAAAATGTATGCGCCTACAACTTCTCATATAAGGAGCATCAAGTCTCCCTCCCACCTGACCATCTTCCCATCCTCCCACTAACTATCCTCCCATACCAACTGTCTTTCTATTAATCATCCTTTTGCTAACTGTCCTCCCGCTGACCATCCTCCAACTGGTCATCTTCCAACTGACTGTTTGCCAACTGACCATCCTCTAACTTGTTATTCTCTGACTAATCGTCCTCTCACTCAAATTTTTTTACTATTATAAGTAGAAAGGCACCTAGTACAAAAGACAATATAATAAAGTTAAAGTAATTAGAATCAGTAGAGGTACTCTTGATTTTATAGGATAAAGAACTAATTACTGCCTATCTTACTATGGGTAGCAGACTACTTAAATACATGATTTTACCAACTCCTCGATGGCTACCTTGTTCTCTAACTTGATTTCCATTATCTTAACTCTTTTTACTATTAGTAATGTCGTTTGCTATTGGCGATATTATTGGTCCAGTATCTACTACTTTCAAAAGCTGCTCTTCTAGTGTAATACTTTCATAGCGATGTCTTTATCAATAGAGGTAGGAAGCTGTTTCTGTTGTTTGCTTGGCAAGTTATATATGATTGCAAATGTTGCTTATTTATGAATCATGTTGTTTTTGTGAAGGTTTGACGTTGTTACATCATCTGGCAGTTGGAAGTAGTTTAGGAAATTTAATGTAGTTATGGGCCTCCTCTATGAGATCTTCATTGTTAGTACCTTATATAAAAAATAGTATTTGTCACAAATGTAGATTTTAGGAGCTTAGAAAGTGCAGTTAGATTACTTCTTATTCGACGATATAAAGTTTAAGAAGAGAGGAAGTCTAAAGGAGACTTCGAGTATATAAATATATAGTTTGAATGCCTCTCGGACCTCAGTTTGGATACCTCAAGGTAATTAAGCTGCACTAGATGAGGTCAGGCTGGCTAGCTATACTGTAAGCAGTGGAGGCTCATAACGGGACCCATGGGTAAGCTTGTGGGTAGTAGTATCTCGTTGAGACCTACATAGCGATTTATAAGCTTAAGCAAGGTTCGTGAGCTATATGGTAGGATCATATGACTTTGATAAGCTCATGTGGCTTGTAGATGTAACTTATGGCTTGTGGATGCAGCTTGTAATGCTTAGATCATAACAGTATTAAATATATTATAAATTTATGTAATCTTGTAAATAGTTAATTTCTGGTTATATTGGAGAACCTTGATGGCTAGAACTTGTAAGGCACTAGCAATGAGGCTCCCACAAAGGAGGCTCATAGCCGCGTCAGACTTCCAAAACCGCTTCCAACTGCCAGACGGCGCAATGACGTCAGACTTCCACAAAAACAATATGATCCATAAGCAAGCAACATTTGCAACCACATACAACTGCCAAGCAAACAACGGAAGCAGCCTTTTACATTCATTAACAAAGACGTCGCTACGAAAACGGTACGCCAGAAGAGCGACATCTGAAAGTAGTCGATACCAATCTGACGATATCGCCGGTAGCAGATGACGTCGCCGATAGCAGGCAGAGTCAAGACAATGGGAGTCGGATCAGAGAACGAGGTAGCCGTTGAAGAGCCGGCTAAACCATGTATTTAAGCAGTCCGCTGCCCATAGTAGAATAGGCAGCGATTAATTCTTCTACATTACAGAATCAAGAGTACTTCTGCTGATCCAACTTCATTACATTGTCTCTAAGAACACTTTACGATGACTCTACGCCGAAAAGCCTCCATTGTCTATAAGCTGTCACACTACTAGCTAAGTCCTAAGATTCATGCTACGGTCTTACAGAACTACTCTAGCTTCTTTCAATTGTATAAGACCATAGCGTAGATCTTAGGGCTTAACTAATAATATGATGGCTTAGAGATAATGGAGGATCTTCGATGTAAAGATATTATAAAGTGTTCTTAGAGACAATGTAACTTTTAATTGTATAAGATCATAGTATAGATCTTAGAGCTTAACTAATAATGTGATGGCTTAGAGATAATAGAGGATCTTTAGTGTAAAGATGTTATAAAGTGTTCTTAGAGACAATGTAACAAAGTTTGGATCAGCAGAAGCACTCTTGATTCTGTAAAGTAAAGAACTAATCGCTACCTGTTATAAATGTTACAATCTAGCCATATACAAGCCACATTTACGAGCCGTATTTATAAGCCGCATGATCCTACCATATAGTCCACGAACCTCGCCCAAACTCACGAACCACTATGTGGGCCTCCTAGGCTCTATTACCTACAAGTCTACCTGTGGGTCCCATCACGAGCCTCTACCACTCGTAGTATAGCTAGCCAGCCTGACCTTATCCAGCACGGCTCGAGTGGATTGAGATATCCGAACAGAGATCCGAAAAGCATTTGGATTATATATATATAAGCTTGAGGTCTCCCCTAAACCTTCTCTCTTCTTTATCTTTGTATCATCAAATAGAAGTAGTCTTATCTTGCTTTCCAAGTGTCTGGAATCTACATTCGTGACACTGCCCATCCTACTATAGTTAGCGAACTGCTTAAATACATGGTTCAGCCAGCTTCCTGACGGCTACCTTGTTCTCTGACTCGATTCCCATTATCTTGACTCTATCTGCTACCAGCTATGTCATCTGTTACCAACGATATCATTGGATGGGTATCCACTACTTTCAAAAGTCGCTCTTGTGATGTACTGCTTTTGTAGCAACGTCTTTGTCAATGGAGGTAGGAAGCTGTTTCTGTTGTTTGCTTGACAGTTGTATACAGTTGCAGATGTTACTTACTTATGAATTATATCGTCTTTGTGAAGATCTGACGTCATTGCGCCGTCTGATAGTTAGAAGCAGTTTTGGAAGTATAACATGGCAATGAGCCTCCTTTGTGGGAGCATGAGAGATAATTGATGTAACTTTGGGAGTCTAGAATTATCAAGAAGTTAAATGAGTAATGGATATCAAAGATGAAGTGAAGGCGCAGTTGGAGATGCATGTGACAAGAGCACTTGAGGTGGCACTGGAAAATTAGAGTGTCAAAAGGCTCTGGCATCAGTTGAATGGCTAGATGCCTGATCAGGGACTGAAGCTGAACAGGGAACAGGAGTGAAGAGGGGTGAGCGACTACCCTTTGCTCAGCCTGCTTGCGCGAGCGAAAGGCGGCGTGGCTCACCCGCCCAAAACGGACGGGTTGAGGGTGGCAGTTTTCTGTTGTCTTGGCGGGACGCCTCACGTGAGAGAATGCCCAACTCGGATATTTGTGCGCAATTCCGAGGCACACAATCATTTGTTACGCAGTAAGGGGCAGTTTGATGGCTGAATCGTCCCGTGGACAGGGTTCTCACGAGGATTCGAGTCCGGGTATCCAAACGCCTCACAAATTAAATTTTTTTGGCGTGTAGTGGTATCTCGGGCCGGGTGGGCACGACTCTCCACAGCAACTCTCGATCGACCCCATACTACCCGTGACATATCGCAAATCACTCTCCTTCGACCTTGTTCTCGCCTAATTGTCCTATCTGGCGCCGGCGAGCTTTTGCAGAAGCGCCTTCCGCCATAGAGTGTTGTCATTCACTTCGACAATCCTTACACCGGTAATTGACGCATCTTTGACTCTTCACATCGCCTTCGTTACTTCTGAGCTGAGGCTCAGGTCCTTCTGGACTTCAAAGGTACGCTTGCTTGCTCCTAGATCCTCGAGTCTGTTGATGGTGTCTGTGATGCAATCACTTCCCGAGACGTCGTGTCTACCAACCAACGTGTCAAACCGATGGATCTTCGCATCTACACAACAGCTAACTCTGTGCATCCGGCCAGTTATTGGCAGCCATAAGCTGTGACACCTATCGTGCAGTTTCGAAACCGTGATAAATACCATCAAGAACTCCAGTTCGCAAATACCGAGCCTCTTGCGGCTCCGCTTTTATCGTTCCGAGCTCCTCGCATGACCAACTACCTCTCAGCGAACGTTCAGGCATTTCCAATATCTCATTGCTTGCTCAATATCATTTCGAACCCCCCACCTCTTAGCCCACCATGTTTTGGAGGTTCGGTGGTTATGCGAACATCTCGACACTCGACACTCTTCTTGATAAACCCGATGTCACCCTTGAGGAGCTCTTGGACGAATCAGACCTAATACAAGAGTTGAAGCAACACAACTCAAAACTTATCGAGTTCATCCGGGACGAGTCCAGACTGAGACGCTTGTTGGAGTATGTCGTTGCTCCAAAGTTACTTGATCCCGATGACGACGATGAAGCGTCTGATGCGCCTGGCTACGGAGCTGACGGAGGCCATGCCCGTAGACAGAGCAAAGGGAAGTTTGCGCTGTACAATCTGAGCGAGGAAGAGAGGGAAGCAGAAGAGAAAAAACGCTTGAAATATGCCTACATCTCATGCGAAGTTCTCTCCTCTGAGACATGGTCAATTTCAGAGTCTCTGATGGAAAACCAGCACCACCTTCGACGCTTCTGGGAATTTCTGAAGCACGACCCGCCCTTGGATGCTCTCCAAGCAGGGTATTTCACCAAAGTAAACGAGACCTTACTTGACAAGAAGACGGAGCATATGCTGGAGTTCTTCAAATCCCTGGAAAATGCAGTACCGAACATGCTGCGACATGTCGACTGCCCGATGGTAATGGATCTCTTACTGAAGATAATCAGTCTGGAGAAGGCCGAGGGAGGTCAAGGAATTGTTGACGTATGTAATGCCGCCGGCGTTGTCTCTTATCACTGAGCGCTGATATTTTCCTATTTAGTGGCTACATTCGCAGAACCTAATTCCAATTCTGCTTTCCTATCTCTCAGCGGAACACTCTCCTGCGACGCAGACATCCGCTGGAGACTTTCTCAAGGCTATCATTACCATTTCTGCAAATGCCTCACAGAATGAACAATCCTGCATTGGCCCGAACGACTTAACCAGACAACTAGTTTCCGAGCCATGCATCACAACCCTCACTATAGAGATGCTCCGTGGAGGCAACCCACTTACTGTGGGTGTAGGTATCATTATCGAAGTTATTCGGAAAAATAACTCCGATTATGATCCTGACATCGGAGCTGCTGATTCATTACCTTCAGGTCGAGATCCTATCTACCTCGGGACTCTTCTCCGTTTGTTCGCACAGCATGTCCCAGACTTTATGGCTCTAATTCTTAGCCCAAACCATACTGTAGTCAACGGCGATGGTACTACGGCTGTGAGGCGGAGAGAGCTAAAGGCCGCGTTTGGAGAGAAGATCGAGCCTCTTGGTTTCGACAGATTCAAAACCTGTGAGCTCATGGCAGAATTACTTCATTGTAGTAATATGGGGCTTCTTAACGAGCGTGGCAGTGAGAGATATGTGAAGGAACGAGACCGCGAACGGGAACGCCTAAAACAGGAAGGCGGTTTCCCAGCCGCACGGGGCGAAGTTCACTCTAACAGTACCGACTTTACAGAGGATAGTACCGGCTATCAAAATGGAATGTCCCCTCCGTATAGATTTGGGTCTGGGTCCCCCGAGGAAATCCGGAGGCCTGACTTACAAAACGCTGATGAGGCGGAAGAATTTGAAGATGTGGTAGTCTCTGGAGCCTTAATCGAGGAAGTCAAGGATGACTTTGACGAACGGCAGGATCCGGATATAGAGGTAGAGGCTGAACTAACGAGAGTCTTAAATTCTTCTACTGCTGATGAGGACGACTTTGTGGATGAGCCCCTTTCCCCTCTAAAATTTGAACCCAGCCCTCTACATGATGTTACTGAGCAGAATGCGCCGCTACCACGCCCTGCTTCTGGGGTGGAGCCCCTCTCGCCCACATCTTCAGGCCTAACAGCTCAAGTCGGCGGCTTAGATCTCGACAACGATACGATAATGACGTCGCCACCTTCGTCAGAATCATGCCTAGATGAGGATCAACGCGAAGAGCCGGTCGGGGCCGCCATATCACCACTCCTTAATAATGCCAACCTCGATTCTAAACATGCTGAGATAGCTTTGCACCCTCATATCGAGGGCATAGATCGAAGCCCGGTTGCAGCAGACCACATAGAAAATATTATACCGCCCAATTTGATATCACCAAAGGATCTTTCACCCCATTCCGAAGACCACCCGGAGCCTTTATTTGCCAGTCGGCTAGATCAACACCAACTTGTACCCGCCCCTAGTACTGAATCTGAAGCTCTCCATCGGACAGGACCAGGAGATAGCCAGGAGACGATTGACACTACCTTTGGAGAGGAGGGTGACAGTATTAGATCTGTGTTAATGTCCGGCAACGACACAGATAACTCATTCGGGCCATTCATAGAGACCGACATCGATGGCAAGCCTGTTGTAGGGGATTTCTTAAAAATGATGTTTGTGGAGCACCGTGTTGTCCCAACGATCCTAGTAATGTCTCCTATCCGTTCTATCAATGAAACCCGACTAAGTTAGTTCCAGGATTTCTTCTTCCGGTTTCCATGGAACAACTTCTTGCATAACGTCGTATACGATGTCGTTCAACAAGTTTTCAACGGCCCTATGGATAGAGGCTATAATAGAACTCTCGCCGTAGACCTTTTTGAAACTGGTAGGATTACTGAGCGGATAGTCGAGGGGCAGCGACAAAGTGACATAGCGCAAGCGAGCTCGAATATGCGGCTTGGGTATATGGGCCATCTCACACTTATCGCGGAGGAAGTTGTTAAATTCACAGAACGACATCCACCCGAGTTACTTTCGCAGGTTGTCTTGGAGAAAGTGATGGATCGAGAGTGGATTGACTACGTTGAGCAGACACTGGCGGAGACTCGGGAGCGAGACAACGCAATCTTGGGTGGTGTTCGGCCGGATATGTCTCTAGGACCTCGACAAGCTGCTATGACTGCTGTTAGTTCTGCTACCTTTAGCAACGGCGCCTCTGCTGCCCTAGCTAGTGCTGGCCTGGCCGGTATCGGTGGCGTTGGACTCGATTCCATTGATCTTGTCAACGGCAACAACATTATTGGAAGCACTTTCGGCCTCGGTGGTAACTCGTTAGTCAGCGGTTTCGGGAATTCTAGCGATGAGGAGGACGAAGAGATGGAAGAGGATCGCGATGAAGAGGGTGGACAAGCTAGAGCTACGAGCAGTTCGGATCAAGTGGGTGACGATTTTCCATTAGGGGATGTTGAGATGTCCGATAAGTGAGACGAATCGGAGCTGTATAACATAGTCTTACCTGGGTTTCACTGTTATCCTGTCTATATTCCTTTTTTTCTTTTTTTTTTTTTTGACGAGATTAAGTTTGCATTTACCGACGCACTTACTTGGACGATAAGGGGAGTACCAGTACTTCCCGTGGCCTGGAGTCGCACATTGTGGCATGACAAAAGACCATCTGCTGCATACATTTTGCTGTGCACACACTCTGGCCCGTCTTTCCTTGTAATACTGACCTCCAACATAATTATCACCACTTTCCCCCTTATCTTTAGATCCCCAGACCTGTCCGAAAAACCTGGGATATGGCATGCTAACGACATTACTACAGTTTCCGAGATTCATCTCCCAAGAAATTGGCTCTGTCAATAGATTTGGATCACTCGACGAGGAAGATGAAGATCCTAATTTCTCCACACCGCCCAATGCACCTCCCCCACCACCACCGCTAAATCTTCCGCCTTCGCGAGCCAGACGCCAGCTAGCCGCGCGTTTAGCAAGACACAAACAGAACCAAGAACGGGAATTGCTTTCTAGGCAGGAGGAGCCGTCATCTCAACCTAGCGCGAATGCTGAGTTCGGCCAGCTTGAGGGAGGGCGCTTTGCGATTGAGAGTGATGATGGAGATGCCGATGAATTTGTGCCTGATGTCGATGTACAGCCCTCTCTCTTATCATCTTTCCAACGCTTTTTCAGATCTTCTGGCAAGCCATCACCACCATCATTACTACTAAGCCCCTCGCTTAACCACCCACTTTTCACACCCGGGTCGTGGTCATCTTTGTCCTCCACAGAAACACAATCACAATCCTCATCTGCTGCTACCATTTCAGCTCCACCTGGAGCACAACCGCCAGCAGAGGAAGACGCTGACCTGGGTATTATAAAACTACAACAGCCTCCGCCGCACGAAGACGAAGCCGATGCCTTTGGTGGCAGAGCCCCCGCCCCACAGCGGCGTAGAACCACGGAATCCATCCGGCGAGAACTCCTCGAGCCTGAGGATGGAGACGACGAATATGATGGCGACGTCGTAGATTTCGGCCGTGAGAAAGCGGATGAGATGGAAGATGAGGAGGAACGGGAAGATCTCATCGAGATTAAGCCCCCACGGAAGGGCCAACTGTCCCTTGAAACACCCCCTCTTCTCTCCTCCGCACCAGGTGCGGAAGAAAAATCCACTGAAAGGTCATCTACTAGGGGTGAGACGGCTCCATCGTCCACGACAGATAGTAATGTCAATTGTGTGACTGCTACGCCCGGGCATGGCGAGAAACAACCTGTGGTTCCGGTAGAGGACGTTCCTGCTGTGTCGTTATCCGGCCCGATTCGCGAATTCTCTTCATTTTAGGCAGGTGTTCAAGTTTCCAAGGGTGGCTTTGTTATGTGGAGCCTCTACCTTCCCCCACCTAGAGCATCGAATTAGTATCATGAACCAAAAACAGCATGTACTTTCACCAGCCCTCACTTCTGGGAGTTTTGTTGAGCCGGCTTGTTTTTCTCATTTTCATTTTTATAAGCATCAGTAATTACCCTTGTCTCCTTTTCCCGCCTACTTTTCTACTCATTGTATTACTGTGTTCTACCCCCTTGAGCCTTTTTGTTGATGCTGTTTCCATCGATCCCGAGAAAAGCGGGTAAAAAGGGAGGATCGCTTATTTCATATCTGCATACCGAATTTTGCTGATATTGACTTTTTAATCCTTCTTACCCTGGCTTGGACAAAGCACAAAACGAATAGAAGTAACTTTGTTGTTCCTCGTTCCTCACCCTCTCCATTCACCCTTCTCATTTTTATTTCTCATGATATTCGGCCGGGCGGAAACGGGTGGAGAGGGTCCGGTGTGGGGGTTAAAGGGGTTGGATCTCGGCGAGGTTGATGAATATGCAGGATCAGGAAATAGAAAAATAAGGTGTTTTTTTTTCGGTGTGGGGTGGGGGGAGCCTGGTGTGATGGGTGCGGGATCGGGCATTAAGCATGTATCATTTATTTTTCGTCAAACGTAAGCAGCATACCCTTATTCCTGAATAGTATCTGCTTTCCGTTTTTGCCGCGTAAATGAATTGGAGCTTGTGTCTTGTCTGCATGTGGTGAGGTGCACAATATCATGAAGGCTCTTGGAATACTGTGGAATGTATCGGGGCCGGTGGGTAGAATGCTCGATGCTCTCGTTCGTGTGCCTCCTCTCTACAGGAAAGTAGGTAAGCTACCCGCGCCAAGAATTCTAGCTAGTCGCCCGAGCTCAGATTCTGCCTCCACAATACCCATTGCTCCGAAAGTGCGAGGAATTGGGAACGGGGGAAAACCCCACAAGAAGCACTACACCAAAAGTAACAGGGACGTACAACTATAGATAGAGTTGGCTCAGGCCCTGCCTCTCCACCCCACAAAAAACCAGTTACGACCGGACATTTTGGCGTTGTGCTGGCTAGCTGGCTGGCTGGCATGGCATGGCAGGGTACGCGAGAGGCCGTGTACATGCCAACGACCACTTAACGACTATTTCCAGCCGAGAGTTTCGATTACCACCAAACCAAACCACAATGTATCGATTACCGTACAATAATACCACACGGGGCTTAGGACTGTCATCGATATTGGTATTGGTATTGATTGATATCAATTTGAACGGGAAATGAGAGCCCCGAGCCCCGAGCCCGAGTCTGAGCCCGAGTCTGAGTCTGAGGGGGGTAAAAAAAAAAAAAAAGAAAAAAGAGATGCAATTCTCGAGGGCAAATTCGCTAGCTGCTCGCTCGGAATTGGACGAGGGGGAAAAAAGGCATCAGGAGGAGGGGGAAAATGGTATTGTAGCTCAGCTTGTAGCTCAGCTCATAGTCGTGAGTGAGCACAGACGTGGATGGAAGCCAGCAGAGGAAGCAGCTGACGACGACGACGACGACGACGAGATACCATGGAAATTTGTGTGGGGGTTCCTCTTTTCTTTTTCGAAGCACTACAAAGCTATTCGTGAATGAGCGACAAAGCGATAGTATATATATGTTTGGTTAATTGAGCAATAAGACGCCACATGGCAGTTGGGGAGGAGAGAAAATACATGCCAGGGGGTGAAAAAGCAAAGGGAGGGGTAAGGACGAATCTGCTAGTTGGTCTTGGGACAATATGGAAATAACAAGAAAAAGGAAGAAAATGCATAAGAGGGAGAGTGGAGAATGGGGCTCTGCTGCTTGTTGTTGATATGGTGTAGAATGGAGAAGAGAGCCATGTGTAAAAGCCAGCCTTGCTTCCCCCGGTCCAGTTCTCCCCTGAGTAGAGCCCCAAGTTGCTTTATCTCAGGGGCAGTATTTCCCCCGATGCCGGTACCTCCCCTGCCCATGTCTCAAATGCGGCGACTCTGCGTCTTGCATCCCCCTCGGACTCCTGGCAGTCTAGCTCACGCAGAGTTCCCGTGCCGACGTCGTATACCATACCGTGGACCTGTAGGTCGCGCTCGCGGACGGCGTCGATGATGGATGCGTTTTCCCGGAGCGTGCGCACACCCTGTTGGACATTTAGCTCGACGAGTTTGACGGCACGTTCGGCGTCTGCGAGACCTGCGAGAGTGTCGAGGTGCTGTTGGCGGAGGAGGCGGATTGGCATGAGCCAGGAGTCTATGAGGCCGAGTTTCTTATTGTCGAGTGCTGCATCGACGCCCCCGCAGCCAATATGTCCGCACAGGATGACGTGTTTTACTTCTAGTTTCTCGACAGCGTAGAAGATGACGGATTGCGAGCTGAGGTCGCCCGGATGCAGAACGTTTGCTATGTTGCGGTGGACGAATACATCGCCTGGTTTGAGGTCTAAGAGTGTGGTTTCTGGGACTCGTGAGTCAGAGCAGCCGATCCAGAGGATTTCAGGCTTTTGCTTGTTTGCGAGGGCGGGGAAGAGGCCGGGCTCTTGGAGGGCTATGCGCTCAGCCCAGGATTTGTTGCGGGAGAGGATTGTGCCAACGGGGCCGGGGGTTTCTGTGGTCATATCTTCTGTCAGGACTAGGAATTTCTGAGAAATATTCTGAAAACGGGGGAGTAGAGTTGTGTTGACGGGACTATCGTTCATAGTGGGGGCAGCTGTTGTTAGCAGGACCATAAATATGGCCCGATTGTGCCAATGTAAGGGTTTGGGCGTTGCAGGAACGAAGACAGAGAAACCTCTCCGCACCTTTCCCACTCATTGCGCTTTCCGTGTCTGGCCCAGGGATTTGCTGGGGCTTCTGGCTGGCCAAAGAGGAGAGTTGCTCGGTTCTGGTGAGCCGCTATGAAGCTAAATGTTGGGACGAACGCAGCTCTTTAGGGCTGAGAAGCAAACCTGGATACTGACACGAGAATGATGGGAGAGTGAGTGCACTGTCCGGCAGATATAGATTGGGCAGAGGAGTCGGGTCTTCCTTTATACGCCGTCGCCGCTGATCTCCGAAACCGGAATCTGCAACAGTAGCACCCTCACTGCAATGCAAAACGGCAACACCGCTATGCTATGTGCTGGGAAAAGAAGCTCTTTTGGAAGATGGGGAGGAGAAGGAGGGGAGACTGCCCCGCGGCGACTCCGTTCTGTGGGCGGTGGTCAAGGGCCCCCCGCGTCCCTCCGAAGAACGGAAAGCATAGGGAATAAGGTTTCTGAAACCGCGCAGGACGGGCTTGAGTTCATGCAGAGGATGGCTTTACTTCACATAGGGCGATTTGGGGGGGGGGGGTGGGTTCTAGGAGATGCCATCCCCGTTTATGTGGAATGTACTGCGTTCCGCTAGGCTTACGCGGCGCCGCTCGTACAAACATCCATTGGTGCCTCGAAGATGACTATCAGGGACTTGCGCCACGAGTTCGTTGAGCAGCTCTGTTTCCGTACGGATGAGGGGAGATAGTATGTATCGGTAGGTATCGGTAGGTATCGGTAGGTGTCTGTCGCCTGGGCTGCAGTCGCCATTCCGTAGCAGTGTCCTTAGGTACTTTTGCCATTGGTTTGAGGTCGTAGAATAGAGCCTCGCTTAGGCTAACTATATGGTGATGGCTGCTGCTTAGGTTACCGAAGTGGGCTGCTCAGATTGGACTAACCAACACCCTTTTATCACCTTGGCAATCATCCACTTCAGCCTCAACACAAGTTCAACGACCAACTCTGCACCGCTGATCACTCCCCTCCACCATCGGCTTGCGAAGACCACTTGGTCTGCTGTCACCCGATACTATCGACGGCCTCGCCCCGATTATTCTGACTTTCGTGCACAGCAATGTCATCTTCATTCCTCCAGAAACAGCTGGAGGCCTTTAAGGAAAATGCCTCGAACGCCTCCATCAAGCTCTCCAACAAGCGTACCATCGCTGCCCAATCTGCTACCCCTACTCCAAGGCCGTCTACACCCAGCGTCAGCAGCATGGGCGATCTCAAGCGCAAGCGGCCCGATAACTCGTCCACAATTGTCTACTCTCAGCCTGCTGACACCGGCACGGGTCGCTACATCATGACCCAAGTCACATATGCTGTCGACTACCTCAAAAGCAAGGAAACCCCCCAGACCCTCGCGTCTGTAATCGGCTACCTTAGTCTCCAGAACCAAAACCCAGACAGCAAGCGCACCATCGCCAACATACTTAAAAACCACGACCGCGTCGAATTCACCCCAAGCAGTACCCCGGGCAAACCCACCAACACCTGGGACTCAGGAACCTACCGCTTCCGCCCCATCCACAACATCCGCTCCGCCACGGAACTCCTTGCCTACCTCCAAGCCCAACGCTCCGCACAAGGCCTCTCAGTTAAAGAGCTAAAAGACGGCTGGTCCGGCGCCGAAGACGCAATCGACTTCCTAGAATCCCGCTCCCAGCTCCTCGTCACCCGCAACAAAAAAGACAACCACGCCCGCATGGTCTGGGCCAACGACCCCTCCCTATCCCAAAATATCGATGGCGAGTTCCAGAGCCGCTGGCACAAGATCAAGATACCTGTGGCGGCTGAGCTACCGGGTGAACTCTCGAAGGCGGGCTTGAAGCCGACAAGTGTAGATCCTGCGACGGTGGTTAAAAAGGTTGTTCCAGGGAAGAAGGAACGGCAGAAGAGGTCGCGGAGAGGGGGGAGGCAGACTAATACACATATGGCTGGGATCCTGCGGGATTATCCAGCAAAGAAATGAGCACATCACCTTCCTTTCATTTCTTGTATATCATATCCTTTTGGTACAAACAACAAAATAGACCAGGCGTTTCTATCCTCTACACTTTAAGCGGGGGGCCGTTTTTTTTTTCCCCGGGGGCAAGGGGGTTTTTTATTTTATTTTGAGGGATGGGTTCGCGTGGGGCGTTGCTTAGTGGGGTGGTATATACGGTAAGGGAGGCGGGGGGTTTGAAATGTTGGAATGGAGGTGCAACTACTAAATGTCTATGGTTGTGTTGTGTACTCTACAAAGCCCTCTCTACCTTCCTTCTCTCTCTAAAAACTCGCATAACCTCTCAATAGTACAAACCCTCAGTCCCCACCTTCTTCCAAACCTCAAACACCCATCCCTCCTCAACATCCCACTCCCCCTAACCTCCGCCTTTCCCTCCACATCTGCACCCTCGTCCACCAATTCGCTAATAACCCCTACCTCCCTTTTCCCAGCAAGCCTACAAAACTCCACTGCAGCCTCCGTATGCCCCCTACGTTCCTTCACACCGCCTTCGCGCGCGCGCAAAGGGAAGAGGTGGCCGGGACGGCGGAAGGATTGGGGGGTTGCGGTGGGGGAGGCGAGGGTTCGGCAGGTCAGGGCGCGGTCGTGGGCAGAGATGCCTGTGGTAATAATGGATTGTGAGGCGTCGACCGAAATTGTGTAGGCGGTTTGGTGGAGGTCGGTATTTGTGCTAGTCATTTGGGGGAGGGAGAGCGAGTGGGTCAGGGAGGGGGGTAGTGGGGCACAAATGAGGCCGCTGGTTGAGAAAAGTTAGCAGGAGGGATTCTTATTTTGAAGTTGGAGGGCTAGGCGACGACAAACCTCGTATGCCTAATCATAAATGCCATTTTCTCCGTCGTGACATCCTCTGCCGCGATAATAAGATCGCCTTCGTTCTCGCGTGACGTCGAGTCGAGGACAACGATGAACTCTCCGCGTTCTAATGCGCACTCTCGTTAGTCTCGGTTGGGAATGATATGAAAGCGGCTGTGGGACGCTTGCTAGAAACAATGGCGGTCTCATAGAATGGGGGGAAGGTGGCACGGAAAGGATAGAGTTTGCGCGATGAGCATACTGAAGGCTTCGATTGTGTCTTCTATCGTGTCGAGTTCCGGCACTTCCTCCTCCTCTGTCAGTATTGCGGCCTTCTTGACCCCATTCACCACTGCACCGTCCATTGTACCGTTCATTGCCGTCCTATACGCCGTCATATTTGCTGTCGTTCCATTGACTTCCCCGTTCGTTGTGCCATTCGTTATTCCAGCCATGTCACCCCACTTGCTGCCCCTCTAGCAAGGAGCAGCCTGACTTCTTATTAATCTCCTTAAAGCGACGTAGAGTAGCCCTCGCTCCTAGAAACCAAAAAGAGTCCCAGACTCGGCTTATATATGCGTTTTGTGTGGATTGCGTGCCTGGCACAGAGGTTTTCTGCCGGGGGCATCGTTCCCGGCTATGCACATGACGATCCTTCCGCGATGCGCAGCCAGATTTGTCAGGAGCGCCTCGGCTGACCGAGCCATCACGAAATCGAAATCGAAATCGCTCTCGTGTGCGAAATACGGCTCTGGAGAGGAGCAGGGAGATGGAGATTGCCCTCCGGAGTATGAGAGGGAGAGACGATGAATGACGCTGTTGCTACTGCGCTGGTTCTCCCGAGCCATCCGCCTGATATCTGGTGGATGGGGTTGATTCGCTCAACAACAGGGCACGCAGAACGGTTCAAACGAGCCTCTTCCCCTTCCCTTCTTCACACAATCTCCTACCAGATCCTCCTCCCCATGACGTCATGGCAATCACCAGTCCGTCCACCAAAATTCAGCGCCAAGAGCCCACCAACACGAGCTCCAGCCCCAGACTAACATTCTCACCAAGGACAGCCATATGCGCGCAAAAGGGCCTGGAGGCCATCGGGAGTTGTTATTTTACGTAGTTTTACCGGGTAAAACGTAGTTTCGGAGATACCCCGGTTTTAGTTTTTAGTACTCGGGTATCTTCTCCAAAAGAGCAACAAACAACTTAACGCAACATATGGCGATGGCTAAACAACGGCGCGTGACTGAGCCCCGATAGTGGCGCATACCCCGGGGGCGACCTTTGAGGTTCTATCGTGTGCTTCCTGACGCGTTTTCGGAGCAATAGAGGCTGGCCGTTCAATTCGTCTGCCCAGGCGTGTTTGTCTCGCCCATCGTAAGTGCGTTGAGCAATTGGATCACCCCTAGCTAACTATTGACCAACAAAAGGTCGAACAACCGTTTATCCGCGACAATGCCATCACCCCTCCGCCGCTCGCTCCTGTCTTCTTCATCTCCTCTCCGCTACCTGGCCGCTCCAACCCGCCGTGCCTACGCAACCTCCAACAACAACCCATCACCGCCACCACCCGCAGCATCCTCCGTCTCCCCCACTGAAGTCTCCCATTTCAATGCCCTCGCATCCACCTGGTGGGACCCCCATGGCCCCTCTCGCCTTCTGCACCTCATGAATCCCCTCCGCCACGACTTCATCAGCTCATGTTTATCCCAAAACGGCTGCCCACCCATCAAAGCGCACAAACACCTCCGCTACCTCGATATCGGCTGTGGCGGCGGCATCTTCGCTGAATCGGCCGCCCGCCTCTCTACCACCCTCTCCGTCACAGCGCTCGACCCTTCCCCTTCAGTCTACCACACCGCTGTCTCCCACGCCAAAACAGACCCCGCGCTTTCCAACATCTTGACGTACTACAACATCGCACTTGAATCCCTCCCCCCACCCAAATCCCCAGATGACCAATTCGATGTCCTCACCCTCTTCGAAGTCATCGAACATATCAGCCACCCCTCCCCCTTCCTAAAAACTTGTCTTCAACATGTCAAGCCGGGAGGTTGGATTATCATTAGTACGATAGCGAGAACATGGACGTCTTGGTTTACGACGAAGGTTGTGGCAGAGGATTTGGTGGGGGTGGTGCCGCGGGGGACGCATGATTGGGGAAAGTACATTAATGCAGGGGAATTGAAGGAGTGGTTTGACCAAGAGGAGGGGTGGGGTGGTGTGAGGGTAATGGGGGTGGTTTATGTGCCCGGATTGGGATGGAGGGAGGTTACGGGGGGGGAGAAGTGGGGGAATTATTTTTTTGGAGTAAGGAAGGATGGGGAGAAAGTGGAAGATCGACGATGATACGTGGGGTTGTGCAATATGCAGCTGTCAAAGTTTGCTTTTACGTGATACCTAGTACATACGCACATATAGCCACACATGGAAAATAGTCATGAAGGCCCCCAGCCAACGCCACCCCAATACATAAAACATATAAATAACCGTATTAACATACCCCAGTAGCAAGAATATTTATATACCTACACTAATGAAACATTAACAATATCATATACAGCCCTCCTAGCCCACCCGCCCCCGAACTGTGTTGGCCCAATATATAACCCAGCTTACTTGCTCTAGGTCTAAAGAGGATAAGAGAAAGAGATCCTAAGACAATCGCGCTCCAGGCGTCATTAGTGCGGGTGGATCGGGGGGTTGCGGTGGGTGTTTATCTACCACGACCCCAATAGTATCCATCATCGGCCACTCCTCCTCCCTCAAAGGGTCACAGTACCAGAAAACTCCATGACCACCGGAGTACATGACCCTTATAAAGCACTCGGCTCTGCCGCAGTCTCTAGGCGTGTACGTCTGCAATGTCACGAGATCCGGGTTCGGATGAGCAGTGCGGCGATGGCAGCGAAAACAGGGTATCTTCTTCAATGAGGAGAATATCACCTACTTCCAGGCGTGTGCTAGACAGCCGATGGGAAGGTACTGCGGCCAAATACTATTTTGTTGAATGGTAATCGTAATAGTGAGGTGGTGCCAAGCGCCACAAGGATTGTGGCGATGTCAACGCCATGAAGCGTTACGCAGTCCCTAGTTAGGCACTATCGCCAGCTCAACCGGCAATGAACCGGAGGCCCGCCATGAGTCATTACAAGCATTTAAATCGCTTGGAACCCGTGTAATTAATAGGTGATAAGCATTGAAGCAATATACTATTCTCTCTACTTTCCAACATATTTCATGTGTTTTAATCTTCAATTTGCAGCTCTACTATATTATTATAGGCAGGAAAGTAAAGTATATTTAGAAAATAAGTTTTTACTATCTAAATATTAAAAGAACTCATCTTTTAAATTCAGTGCAAGCTTGTTACAATTTTGTAATAAATCCATGAGAGCTCAAATTACAAAATAAGCTATACTCAAACTGCCAAGATTCATAGTTTATAAACTCCTATATTACGATCTAAGCTGTAAGACCGTAGCGTGGATCTTAGGGCTTAGCTAGTAGTGTGACGGCTTATAGACGATGGAGGCACTTCGGCGTA